>BROG01000189.1:0-185000 GCA_030159075.1 Atrina japonica
TGACTTCGTTTACGTCTTACGTTAAAATTAAAAAGTTCCATAACATTAACACCATTACACGGTGGACTTGATAGATTGCCTACACTTTGGATATTATCGTTACATCATCTATTATAGATTTTGCTCATTTTAAGGTACCGTTTGTTTTTTGCATATATTTTTAGTGATGACATAATGAAAAATAATATTTGAGGTGAAAATACTTTTTAAAAAGGGACATACATATACAATATTTTTGCGAAATGTGTACTGTTATTTGGTTTTTCTATACATTCTGTTGGTTACATGGCCACGTGTTTTGGGAATTCTTTTTATACGCTGACAAAGATTGTATAGTATTGCAAGGACCGGCTACTCTGTGTAAGAGATTAAATATGGAGAGGTACAGGTAAAACATACTCCGATTCCACGCACTAGTGTTATGTCGAAACCAAGCCAGTTCCACAGTTATAATTTAACTTAGATTCCTTCTGTTGGTATAAATATTATAAACATAATACCAAAGTTATATTGCTCAAGACGATATCGTTTCTGTCAATTAGAGTTCATCAGTTGAGCTCCAATTTGAAAAGTATGTGTATTTTCTAAAGATAAAGTGGTATCATACAAGGCCAAACAATATCTCTGAAAATATAGCCAAAATCCGTCTAATAGTAACCACTGTAAAAAAAAATGACTATCTTAGCTTTAGAAAATTTTCGAATTTAAATGGTGTTAACAGTGCCAAATATTACTTTAGTATAAGATGAAAGCTGGTACCGAAATACCAGGTACTAGGTTTATGTATACCCTCGGTCCTCACTCAAACGGTCCACCAGCAGTGGCAACGACCTAGTGGTTATAAATATTATAAACATAATACCAAAGTTATATTGCTCAAGACGATATCGTTTCTGTCAATTCAGTAGTACAAGGTGTGCAGTAATCAGCAAAAACTAATGAAATGAACACATATAAGGAAAACAAATAGTATTGTCAGTGAACTGAATGATAAAATAACGTAGGCCTATACGAGAGATTCATTTTCTTAATCTGAAAAGCCGATTACAAACATCATTACATTATTCACGATCTCATGATTGCCAGTTATGTGAATCTCAAAACATCAACAATGGCGGGGGTTGGGCTGGGCTCTTAGCCGAGTGGTTAGAGCATCGCGCTTTAAATTACGAATTTCTCGCTTCCGGATGACAGGTTCGAACCCGCCCCGCTGGAACCTAAGCTGAATTTTGTGAGAGTTTATTTGCGGAAGGCCGGTGGTCCCTTCCTGGGTGCATTGTAACCGAGTTCTCTTCTCCACCAGTAAAAACTGGCCCCCACCAGATACCTGAAAAATTGTGGAGTGTGGCGTTAAACAACATTCAAAATTAAAATTCAACAATGGCGTATCTGTCGAACTCGAAAAACAAAAAGAATGTAATGAAACCATCTTCTGATATCTCTGATACATGTTTGTTGTGTTATTTTGCCTGTCAAAGTTATGCATTTAATTCATGATTTCAGAAAGCAAAGATTATGTACAAGCAGCTGCAGCACCTCGGGATTCTGAGACTCACGGTGGCGAGGACGTCGTCATCTACGCACAAGGTCCTATGGCACATTTGATAAATGGAGCACATGAGCAACATTATGTCAATTACGTGATGACGTATGCTTCTTGTGTCGGCAGACATAAAGACAAATGCGCGGGAAATCCATATAAGGAACATCTAAATATAGCCAGTGGACTCCATATTGCGAATTATATTTATTTAATTGTTTTAGGCATTGTCAAACTTTTATATTAATGTATGCGTGGCTTAATACGGAAGTGTATTCGACTATAACTGGTAACCTATTTCAAGACGTGTCACCACTATCAAATTCAAGGATGATAATCTTTTTCTCAAATTGTTTTACTTACAAGCAGTCGTAAACTAATATCATACACAGATTACCTGATAACCTTATTGGTATAGATTGTTTGTCTCATGTTACCTTGACATACCGGAAGAAAATGAAGATACAAGACACTGGAGAGAGAGAGAGAGAGAGAGAGAGAGAGAGAGAGAGAGAGAGAGAGAGAGAGAGAGAGAGAGAGAGAGAGAGAGAGAGAGAGAGAGAGAGGAGAGAGAGAGAGAGAGAGAGGAGAGAGAGAGAGAGAGAGAGAGAGAGAGAGAGAGAGAGAGAGAGAGAGAGAGAGAGAGAGAGAGAGAGAGAGAGAGAGAGAGAGAGAGAGAGAGAGAGAGAGAGAGAGAGAGAGAGAGAGAGAGAGAGAGAGAGAGAGAGAGAGGTGAGAGAGAGAGAGAGAGAGAGAGAGAGAGAGAGAGAGAGAGAGAGAGAGAGAGAGAGAGAGAGAGAGAGAGAGAGAGAGAGAGAGAGAGAGAGAATTCGATTACATTTCAATTAAAATTGTAAATAGAAATTTATAAAAACATATGCAAAATAAAATCATTTCCAGTGTTCATTTCTTTTTTAAAAAAATATGAATCATCGTTTTACATTTTTATTCAAACAGGTTATGTTTTCTGTTTACAAGCTATAGCTTTCATGCCTTTTCTTTTTTTTCTGTACAGAAGCTGTAGATTTCGAGCTCACAATATAACTTTGGTATTATATGTATAAAATTTAGATATTGATTTATTTCTTTATAGATTTGAAAGTAAAGAATATAAAACTGAACTCACATACACGTACGACCTTTCTCATGTATTTGCAGAGCATGTATATCACCAATTTCATTTGAATTTGACTGCACTCAAGGCGCATGTGACAGGTCAACAGGGTAAACAACATACTTCATTTCTTCTGTTCCCACCTTTGGATTTCGAGAGGTCCGTGTTTGTACAATGTTCACTATAATTGTATATGTATCCTGGACATCCTTTAGATTAATCTTTGGTATCTAGATTTTATATCTGATCCTGTCAATTCGACGTGATCCAGCTTTAAAAATAAATTATTGCTAATTATTAGCTAAAATAACGAAGCTATTTGGAATCAAGTAAACATCGTTCATTTATTGAACATAACATTTTAGAACAACTATTTTGTTGGAAAAGTTGATCGCCCTAGAACGTTTGGGCACAGAAAAATCTTGTCCTGTGCATTATGTCACCAACTTACTAAATACTCAAGATCAACTGACTTTTAGGATTTCAAGATCAAAGTAGAATTTATGCTGCAATTGAGCATTTTTGAATATATATGGCATACAATTGTAAATTATGAGTAAAGGTATTGCTTAATTAGAGAAAACAAAAATAGTTTGGGTACCATATCCAACGCATTTTTCAATTTTTAGGAGATTACCATGCAGTTTAAAAAAGCATATATATTGTGTAGGTACAGGTTTACAACGGGAACATTTTTTGCTCTCGCGTTTCATCCGAAAAGGATTCAGTTTTGTTTGTATAGTATGTAAAACTCTCAGACACCAAAGAATAAATCTTCAGGATGTACAGGACACATATACAAATCTGATGAACATTGGACAAATACGATCTCCGGAAGTCCAGAAGTGGGTTCAGGTACCACGGAGGAATAAGCATACCCTGCTTACCGGTCACATCCGCCGTAAGTCCACAGTCAAATTCAAATGAAAAAGGTGAAGGTACACTGATACATGTTTGTTTAATGTACATAAAATGTATGTTTGAAATAGTTACCATAGAACTGATTATATTGCAATATAGGCCTATTACAACATAAAATAATTATAAAACAAACATTTGAAAAATGAATTTTCTCATTTCTATGTTATATACCATTCATTACCACATATGATTATAAAGAGTTCTAGTCCTACAACGAGTGTTGATCTATTAACATGTTTATCTAACTCAAGTTAGTTAATTTCAGAAAATGAATTAACGAAAGTTAAATAAACATGATAAAAAATACAGTTGTTGAACACGTTTCTATCAAATTGTTACGCAAAGTGCGCAATATGGAACATACCATAATGTCTAGAGGACCTCGAACTCTCGTGATATAACATACTTATATCTTGCTTTGGTCACAACTTTTCATACTGCATCAGTACGTCAAAGGTAGGAAAGAAATTTGTAAAAGACTCCAATAACGGACCCTGTCCTCAAGAGAGATGGCAAGTTGATTTTATTCCGCATGGTTTCAAAAGACCTATCGCCAAATGCCCAACATGGTACCTTTTGGCAAACTTTTTCATTATGACACAATTAAATGGCCAATCGAACACTTGTGTTATTATGACATCACAATCGAATGACGTAAAAAAAAGAACAAGGACAGTCGTGACATTGTGTCAGACACTTTGCGATAGGTCAGTCGGTACCTAGCCCAACTCCATTAGAGCTACTGGAATGTCACAATTCATCTACAGAATAAGTGTTATCTGGGGTATCCCAGGGTACAATACTTGACCAAATGTTATTGACCAACATCACCAATCTATCAGAAAAAAAACATCACCTGATGCACGTCTGTCTGTTTACAGCTGATTTCCTCCTATACAACCCAGTCACCTGCATCTCTGACCCACGCAAGTTACAAGAAGACCTTGGCTTTCTGGGGAGATAGGAGGAAAACTAGCAGGGACCTTTCCCCAGAGAAGATTGCAGTGATACAAGTTACCAAGAAGAAAAAATTACATGGGCACTGATTTGATGTGGTGACGCCAGCAGATACCTAGAAGTGCTATTAGTAAAGACGTAAGATAGGATAACCGTATCAACAACGTAACAACAAGGCAAAGAGGACACTAGGTATCATCAGAAGAAACATGAGGGTTGCCCCATTTTAGCAAAATACAACCCATACAAAGGACTTGTGCGTCCGACCTTCAAATACACATGCGCAGAATGGGACCTATAGCAATAAACATATTTCAGCTTCAAGTAGTACAAGAAGAGTTGCACATCTTGACACTAGGAACTATCATGATTGTCATACAGGTAACCCAGATGATTCAAGAACTTTACTGGGAGACATTACAGACCATTTGTTCTGCTATAAAATATGACAATACCAGCAGACCAACACCTGCAGATGTCGCAAGAAGCAACCGTGACGTCCGTCATTAGCATACCAAGGTAGATATACATGGTTATACTTTCTGTCAAGTTTGGTTCAAAGTGGCGATATGGTTCTGCACAAGAATTCAACGCAATCATATTCCATATGTTCAGCTCTCGAAATACATATGTACAGTGAAATGTTTGTATTTATTAAAACATGCTTTAAATATTATTTTAAATTTGAGATTTTACCGCAATCAAACCAAAACTTAGAAACAAAGAGCCTTTAACTAATATATCACGTTTAATTTTATCACTCTCGCCATCCCATGTAAAATTGAAAAAAAAAAATACTATTAATATTTTGATGACTGAATCATTTGGATTTAAAATGAACATTGAATGATTATAAGTTAGCATATTCGTAAAGTTTTATCACAGTTAATTTCTAGTAAACCTCGTAGCGCGATAGGCGATGTATCCGTTGTCAAATTCCGTAATTCTTATGGCTCTATAGTAACAGTGTTACACAGATTTCTTACTCTGGCCTGATAAGTAAAAGGGGCGCTCTGCGTTTGCACTGATAAAATAAGCTATGCAGTCGCTGATCGAATTCAAATTAGTGATCGGATGTAAATTCCTAGCACGTGTTTTGACTTATGATTCACACCACATCAATTACTATTTTTGCTAATGATGCGGTTGTTTATCCTTTGTTGAATTGGTTGCATACTACTGAATCCATAAAAACATGACCTAACCAAATAGCGTTCATGCAAATGAAAGATTACTACTTTATGTGAATCTGAACAAAGTGGATGATGTAGTTTAAGTGCTCTGCGTAAAGACAAATTATTGGCTGTGGCCAGTTAGTAAAGTAAAAGATATTGCATTTATTGATTTTTATACAAGTGTGTTCGGCGTCAAACGTCTATTTTATCACAAATATCAAAGGCTTAAGATATCTTGTTTATCAAGATGATTTCAATGTAAAAGAAAATCGTCAAAAGATATCAGTTGACACTACACAGAAACAAGGTATGATACGATTACAACTGAAGCATGAATTTACCATGATTATGACAGGACTTACCAAATCTAGAAAAACTGAATTTATAAAACAATTGATAGAATGGAATGCTCAATTGATTCATCCTCCTTCCGACAAAATTGTATGGTGCTACCTTGATTGGCAACCTGCTTATGAAATTTTACAACGCGAACATCATATTCACTTCATTCGAAATTTGCCTGAGGATGACGAAGTATTTGTTTCTGATCCAAGTGGTCGTCACTTACTTGTCTTTTATGATATGATGGGTAGTCCCCTATGTTATCGTAGAATGGTTTACATGTAAAGCACATCAGAACACGAGTGTGATCTACATCACTGAAAACTTGTTTGATCTTGCTAAACAATATCGTACCATAAGTTTGAATGCATTAACTCGCCCTGTTTAAGAACCCTAGAGATAAATCTCAAGTGACCAACTTATCATGTCAATTAGACTTACCAGGGTTAAACCATGCTTATCACGATGCTACAAATCTCCCTGATGGCTATTTTTTTTATTGATCTCACAACGTCTATCCTGATAATCTAAGATTAAGATCAGATCTGTTTCATCCTTGGTATACAGGAGGAATAGTGTTTTATACACCTTATAAGTAGACAGTACATTCCTCTAGGTCGTCATTTCTCGTATTCCTGTTAACGTAAAATCATGAATCCTTTACCTAAAGCCACCGGTAAACTGGAGACTACATTAAGGAAATTGCAGTTAGAGAAAGAACCCGTAAGACATCAAGAACTGCTAGAATTACGCAGATACGCTTTACTGAAATTGTTTGGTATGGGGCTAAAATCTTCTGTATGGTACTATTCCAGTGACCAAACCTACAGCTAAGTTAATACAGAGAAATGCTGATCATTGCTGACCCAAAACCTGGCGAAGAAGCTAAGAAAACTGCTATCTTGAAACAGGGAAGGGCAGGGTTCTTAAATGGGGTGATCATTCGATCCCTATTACAGTGGGCTAGTCGTCTCAAGAAGAACATTGCACCTAAAAAGAAAAAAACCCAAAGGCAACCCCTCCTCCTAAGCAGAAAAAGAAGAGACCTAAGAAAAAGACCTCCATTGATTCTAAAACTGAATCTAAACAGAATCGTGAAGCTGACGCATTGAATCAGGCTTCTCCTACACGAATATCATCTTCACCTTCAACCACCTGTCCGATAGCAGGAACTTCAACTACAGCAACATCTTTCTTTGGACAACCTATACGTCTTCCTGGTAGTCATAAGATCAAAATCAATCAACGGAAACAACCTCATATTACTAAGACTATAGCAGTCGTACAGAAACTGATTGTACCTAAGAAGAAGAAGTCTGCTATCACTTCTACTCCAAAGCAATCTTTGTTATTTACCTAATTGCCAAAACCTTTAACTGCAAAAGATGTATCATCTCTGCTAAACAAACCTGTTACGTCTACTCCAAAGTCTACAGTTTACCTTCTCTTTCCTAAACTGACTCATTCGATGAGAACAACTCATGTACTGATCTCTTCTCAGAGGGGTTGGGTAATCAATCCGTTAAAATTTGCTGGTAGTGTTGTGAATTCAATACACCTATAGGAGCATTTCGTTCCAGAGCATCTGATATGTACAGGAATTTGATCAGACTTTTTCAAACCTACCATGAAAAAAACATCCTTCATATTGCCAAATTTGCTTTGAATACGGGAATGGGTATGACCTATTGACGCAATCTTGAATTCGCAGAATTAATTTCATTGGATTTGTCGTCTTTACAGAATGACATCATGGAGAAATTTTAGAGCTGCCCTTGAATTAGCGCAACGACTTGAGCGTGAACGGCGCTAATATTAGAATACGCTGAACTAAATCCACATACAGTAAATCTAAACAGGTAGGAAGAGGACAAAATATCTTTGACTAACAATATGACTATGCAAAAAGATTCGTGTGAGTGTAGTAGTGAAGCTCTTGAGTTGTTTAATGTCCTCCCACCAAGGTAACCTTAGAAGAAGGACGGTGGGTGGAATACTACCCCATCTCTAGTGTCAATACACAATCTGCTCGTATTGAATTTGAAATCAAAGGACAAGGCTATGATGATTTGTATTTGAACCAGACCTTTGTGTACGTAGAAGCTAAAATCGTAAAACAAGATGAAACTGATCTAGCAGATGATAGTCAAATCACCCCTGTCAACAACTTGTTGCATAGTTTGTTTTCCAAGATCGATTGTAATCTAATTGGAAAAGTAATCACTCTTGGAACCGATACCTATCTCTATCGAGCTTATCTCGAAAATTTGCTGTCCTTTTCTGACGAAACGTTAAAATGTCAAATTAGTGCTACGAATTTATGGTACAAGTATCAACCGGGACGATTTGACAAGGAGAATTCTCATACCGATGATGCCGCCGAGAAAAATTGGCTGATCGTCATGAACGTATAAGTGAAAGTATAACCTTAAATATGATGGATCGTCTCCATTTTGGATCTATTTGAACAGAAACGATATATATCTGGTATTGATGTACGCCTAGGTTTAACAGAAGTCGTGAACAGTTTTACATGATGTGTGGAGGCGGTGAATTTGGTTATTTGCAGATATTTAAAATGTATCTAACTCAATGCTACCACTGAGAGATTGATCTACCGAGACAAAAACATCATTCCTGCCTTATGATGTATGATGACGGCACAATGTTTCATTAGTTTGACGAGGCTAACACGTGTCTAACACGGTGAACGAAATGAACATCTTGCAGAATTAATCTTGTAGTTTTTTAATAGAAATATGAACTTCAAGAGGTCATTAATCTATGATCGACGTAGTATTATCATTTTAACAGTAGTTGCAACAGAGTGACTAACACTACTTAGCGTGCAAATACAACTTCATTTAAATCATCAACAGGAAACGATTTAGAGTCGAAACCCGCTGGGCATGCCAGCTGATGACACCAGTGTGACGTCACCAAGTCAGATGACTGTACTTGTCTGTCAGGACAGAAGATCTCGCCATTTTGCAATGACAGTTACGGTAATATTTTGATCTTGTAAAGATAAAATCGCGTACTCTTGATGCATTTTTATCAGTACAAAGAATAGTGTACTAAATAAAACGTACTTCGACATCGAACTAAATCTACTCGGATGAAACCTACATGTCAAATTTCATAAAGATCCCTTCAGTACTTTCTGATAAATAGCGACAAAAATCTTTTCATTGTCAAAATAACTGTTTTGCATTTGAACTGGTTTTGTAATAAATTTATTACAATTCGAGCTTTTTATTACAATTCAGATTGGTTACCCACTTGTAATAACGTGATTTGAATTTTAACTGGTTTTGTAGTAAATTTATTACAATTCATTTTTATTACAATTTAGGTTGGTTACCCATTTGTAATTACTTTTTTTTCATCACGACCAGTTTTGTAACAAATTTATTACCTTTCATGCTTAGAATTCAACAGGAACTGCTTGAAAATATTCTTTTGTATATCGTATATCAGGTTTAAACTGAGTTATTATCCATGATTTGACATATAAAGTATATATGCCAATATGGCGAGGTATACACCGTAATATGATTGAATATTGTTGAACTATGTAGTACTTCTTTACTTTATCAACGACGGTTTTCGAAATCCCTGTGTCAATAATTTGTCAGTGAGTAGTTAATAAAAGTTATTATCCATGACTGACATATAAAGTATATATGACTAGATATACACCGAAATAGGTTGATAGGTTGAATTATATATTCACTTTTATACTTTATTGACAACCATGTAAGATATCGATGTAATAACTGTTAAAACCTCAGATAATATAGTCCTTCTCATCTTGACTTATTTTATTACAGTTCAAGCAGGTTGGCTACCCAATGGAACTAATTCATGTACCACGTGATACCCGATAACGTTTGTGCGGGATTATTGTTTCTATTGGTGATTGAACGTAACTCTACGTAATCTTCCAGCTGAAATGATGTTATTCCATCATCAATGGTAAACAATGGTTGTTAAATGGGTCAATACTTTTCATTTAAGATATATACCATACAACCAGTACTTTCATTCCAAATAGAGGCCATGAATTAGGGATTAATTGAGGTTTTCAGCTATTTTTGTTAATTTTCTATGGTTTTTACCCCAAAACTCCTAAACGCCACGACGGCCAGAGTGCTAACATGGCTCACTTTGTAGCATTTTTGATAAGCGTTTAGAAAATCATAACCTTTAAAATTCCCCCTGGGGGGCAGGGGCTATTGTTGGCTGAAAGACTATGTTATGTTACTCGTTCTAGCTATTAATATTTCGTTGGATTCTGATTCGTCGGACACACCTACTCATAACACCTTCTATATCGATTTTATTTCAAATCTTTTTCATATAGATCTAGCAATCTATTCTATTTCCACTTCTATATATTAGCGGCATATATGTATAAGTTAAGTATTCTACAATTATCTTTATAGATCGCTGAACATTAGGCTACTGAATACACTGTTTATAGGTGATTTGTTTGTATACAGATCTATAGTAGTATAATATGATAGTAGTAATAGCTTTCGTGTCCCGGGGACGAGAGTAATACCACTTATACGAACGATCGCGTTAACTTGGATTATTTTACCGGCGATTTTACCTGCGACTTTTAACTTTAAGCTGGGCCGATATTGGTTCCTGCTTTTTCTGTCTCGAGAAAGTGCTTCATTGATGACTGATGTGTATGGTTGTAAAGCAATGATTTAAAGCGATATAAGCTGTCACGATGATTATTTTTGTTCCCTGACATATAGTTGAGAATATGATAACACAAATACAAGACAAAACACGTAAAACGTCGTAAAAGATCTTCTTTTGGAAGTTATTTGTTTTCTTAAAATTTAAGTTTTCCCGTACCTTAAAGAATCCAGCTGTATTTCCGTATGCAATGACCTTTCAGAAAAACACTTTCGCCATATTAAGGGATCTCGGTCCTTTACGTGCTCGGACTATGTTAAAGTCGACCGATGTTTACGTGTTTTATATTTATTTTTAAAATACATCACGTGATTTTTATTGGAAAGTGCATGTATTAAGTAAATGCATACTTTCCAAGGCTATTTTAAATATCTGAAGAAAATCGGATGAATATATGAATAAATATACCAGGTCAGTAAAAGAATTTTTTCCCCGATTTTTAATGTTACCCTGAATGCTGACGTTGACAAAATTAAAACAATATAACTGTGAAAAGAATGCGTACCTCATGTTTTACAATCGTGCCGCCATGTCCGATGGGCAGTTCATGATCATATGTGTCAAGAATGATTTAGCCGAGAATGCGATGGGACGAGTTGAAAATGGATCAAGATCACCCGATATACCCGGCACGTAGACAATTTTAGAAACAAATGTTTTGAAACGACGAAAAAGACAAACTTTGCCTGATTTAGGTATGAAATGATGATGTACGAAAATAAACGCAAATGGTTATAAGAATAGAATGCATATTAACTGCAAATAGCACGTATTTATTGGTCACTCGGTAATCCTCGTAAAAAATTACCGAAAGTTAATTTGCAATGTTCAAAGTATGGCGGATAAAAAATAACTGATATTACGGGTTACGTTTGGCAAGATTGTTGCATTTTTACACATCCATTTGTTATTCTAACCACCACGCGGTCTCTCTGGAATATATATGAGATAGAATATTACATAAAATGGTGTGTGTATTGTATAATAAGTGTTCTAGCGCAATTTTGATCGCCTACTGAGGACATCTAGCTGCGCCAGAACTATTGCCCTTGTTTTGAGCAAATATGGCTCCCCTTCAAGCCTATCAATAGCCTCCAAATAGCTCGTCCCAGGTTGTAGACTAGTAAAACCCTTACGACGTCGTAAGCTCGTGAAAAGGGTGCGGAGCAACGCGTCGTAAGCTCGTGAAAAGGGTGTGGAGCAACGCGCCGCAAGCTCGTAAAACCCTTACGACGTCGTTGGTTCGTGAAAAGGTTGTGTAGCAGAGCAAAAACCCTTACCCATCCCTCAAGCTCTTCTCAACTTCCTACGTAGAACAAAAGACTATGATAGCTAGATGATCTATATTACCTCGAGGTAATATAGATCTTTTGCAGCTTATGCGCAATAATTTTTTTTAATTCTACTTACTAAAAAAACTACCATTTTTTTAAATGGCTATGGTAACTATTCACGAATTTGATCAAAGTAGATTGTTTATAAATAAAAATGATAAAAATGAGATGTGCGTACATCCTGGAAACATAATCAATGATCTTATAATACAAACACCCTACGTTTTTTCATATGGGGTTAAAGGAAGAAGAGGTTTTAATATTAATATGACTTTTGGTTATGATATGCCTTTTGTTTGCGACCCTACAAATAGAGAAGAACAGAAATTTATAGAGGTGATAGGAACTATTGAAAATTGTATCAAAGAATTATAATGCTGATATTGAAGATCTTTTTTTTAGAGCGGATGATCGCTTTTCTCACGTAATTCGTCCAAAGCTAAAAACTTGGCGTGTGGAAATAACATCTGTTTTTTTTTAAAGAATGACAACTGGCTATGAGGAGGAAATCCATGGCATAGACAATCTTAATCAAGAATGTGTAAGTTTAGGTAAATTGAGATTTGGTAATACCAGTTTATCGGGAACTTTATCCATTAGCACCTATCTTGACACCGTAATTGTGGCGATAATGATGATAATGACGATAATGATGATAATGACGATAATGATATAATGACGATAATGATCATAGGCGTCAGAAGCGAATTGAAAGTGGTGGGGCGGGGGCTAAACCAACTTAAAACACACACAAGCCAAAAACGTCTGGGGGCTAAGCCCCAATTTTCAACACCTATGTCTATCTTTGCAAAAAAAGTGGGGGCTAAGCCCCCTAGCCTCCCTCACCCCCGGTTCCGACGCCTATGATGATGATAATGACGATAATGATGATAATGACGATAATAAAAGTAATAATATTAATGATAATATATATGACGTGGGACCACCCAATAGTGTACTTTCTCTCCTCAGAAGTCCTCAATGTTAATAAAAAAGGCTGAACAGATGATAAGGTGATATAAAAAAATGTAGATCTTTTTTCATACAGATTTGTATGAAAAAAAATTGAAATGAGGTATAAAAAACGTTAATGTAAAAATAGTCATGTCTATTCTTTCAACACTAAAATCTTTTTTATAATAAGGGTGTAATCACAATGAAAATTATTTACAATACTCTTTCGAAATATATTAAAGGAACAACGAGTGAAGATGAAATTAAGAAAGATTTAGATTTGTTAAGACCTAAATTCGATAAAGTAATAAAAGAAGTAAAAGGGCGAAAAAGAGTCTTCATGAAGAGTAATTGGAAAGAAGTCATGAACGAAGTTAAACAAGGCTATTCAGAAGAATTTGAAGACTGTGCTCAGTTTAGACATTTTTATACCTCTGTAAAAAGAAATGTGGACACATTCAGGGATTTTATTAAGATATTCGAACGCTTAAGGAAATTTATGATTAAGAAGATTGAAAACGAGTTCGAAAGAATAGGTTCTTTAAAATTCCAGATCTCTGTAACAGCAGAGTTTTAGAAACATGGAGAAATGATAGAGATGACATTTTTTAGTAAACAACGAGTAGAGCTATCGCCCGAAACCATCGAAGAAGATCTTAAAGAAATAGAAACTATGATCTAGTATCGAAAAAGTTAATTTTGTGGGATCTGGAGTTTGCTTTCACCGTTGCAAGATATTATATATTTAAATTTCGCTACTTATCAACCTTTCGCTGAGAGCTCATATATCAGATTGCCTAAAAAGCTTCAAATACAAAATCTATCATCAACATTTAAAACAAAGAATAAATGTGTCGTCTATTCTATGCTTTGTTCATTGTATCGGAAGGAAATTAAGGAAGACGTCTGACTAAATATAAAAAATACATGGGTAGACTTAATTTGGAAGGTGTTCCATTTCCTACACCAGTCTCTGAGATTTCTAGAATAGAAAAACAAAACAATCTTTTGATCAACGTTTACGGTTGAGAGGAGGATAGACTTACTATATATCACGTTTCACAACAACTACAGGGTATGAAAGAAGTCGATTTAATGTTAATAATGGACAGCGCCCAGAAGTGGCATTAGTGTTGTGTTACTGAATTGTCGAAACTAGTTCGCGGAGGAAGCTCCAATAAAAAATTCCTCTGTAGGTAGTTTTAGGTTTTTGAGGTTTCTTAGTTTCAGTATTAATCGTTTTCACCACGTTTGGTAATTGTTTTACCCATTCTCTGTTCCGCCTAGAGTTTCATTAAATCGTTCGACAATAGCTTGATCGCGATGAATATCGGCTCTACCTCTTCTTATAGTCGTTTTATGTTTAGACATTAGTTGAAATGCACTACCCATAAATTCACGACCCGGATCGACTTGTAAAAATTTAGGAAATGTTAAACGACCAGCGTAATTTTTTTTCAAAAGCGGCTGCTACTTCCTTACTATCTTTACTTGTTAAAGGTTCAGCTTCTTTGTACCGACCTCCAACATCGACTAGGGTTAATGCATATTTATACGTTTTCTTTCCTACTTTATCGTGAGGTAAAAATAATAAATCCGCTTGATGTGTTTCATTCTTTTCAACTAATTCGAACTTAGGTCTTATAATTTTCTTAGGCGCTGGTAAATAAATTTGCCAAATGTCTTGTTTTTTTAAGAAATTCAAGGGTTTGTTGTTCCGTGGCTTTCGATGGTTTAGCTAGCCTTTTATAGCATCTTTTCCCTTCCAATAACCTTGGGGGCTAAAATAGATTTCACACATCTTTTTTTTTTCCATTTTATTAACCTTTTATATTCATCGCACTGTAATACACTACAGACATAACCCCCCCCCAAAAAAAAGGAGCTCCCCATTATTTTTTTTTTTGAAGGTTGATAATAATCGCCTAATACTGGTGCAAGAGGCATATCATCACCAGTCATATTCGAATAAAGTCTCATTGCATCCACTTCTTTTTCTGTGTAAATAGAATGACCCTCTTTTCTCAAACGTTCGTTTAAATAATCTAACTTTTTTCTCTATCACGGTTCCATTTTGCCTTTGCTTGAGCTAATTTTTCAATCGCTTTATCATGTCTCTCTTGCTCCTCATGATTTGAAAACAAAATATGGCTACCCGTAAACGCTAGAGCGTTGACGACAGCTCTCCTCAACATCATTGCAATTGTACTCGCCATTTTTAATATTATTTCATAATATTATCCGGAATGATACTTTTTTTCATAAACATGTCTTTGGTATACATAGCTAAGGCGTAATCAACTACGAGCATACCTAGATCGGTCATATCATATTCTAATTTGATTACTTGAGTTTTAATTTTTTTTTAGCTAATTGCGCATATCCAATCGAAATAGCACTGTCTACACCCACATGATATATTGTGTTACTAAATCCTTTTCGTTTGACATTTTTAGTTCACTAGAAAAATTTTTTTAATTCATGTCAAGCGGATCAGCTTTTACAGACTTTAGATCTTCTGTAGGTTTTTCAGGTGCTATATTTCTGGTGTTTTTAAAAAGTTGAAGAAGATAGATCTTCTCATGTGACCCATGACCATTTATCGTTCGCATGAGAAGATCTATCTTCTTCAACTTTTTTATTTTTTCTTGTCTCAGCACTTTATTTTACCCGCTTCCACCCGTTTCGGGTTCTTCGTTACTAGAGTTAATTCTTTCTGAGATTTCTGAGTTTCGCTCATTTTTAAATGACGTATTAAAAGTTTTTATATGCCTAATTGATGTTAGGCTAGCTGTTAAAGGAGTGAGATACACGCCATACCTATAATACAAATCGCAACAGAACTCACCTAATTCTTTCAAAAGTTCAGAAGGGCTATCGACTTCAAATCCAAAATAAGAAAATCGTGTTAACTATAATGAAATGATTGAATTTCCGAGGGCATTACTCAGGAGAGAAACCAATTTTCTTTGATAAATCTTAACAAATTTCTTTATTTCTCCGTCCGTTAATGCATCTATATCGTTTAAATTTAAATCTTTTCACAAAAATTGTTTGGGATTTCCTCCCGCGACTAATGCGCAAAGTTTATCTTTAGATGTACTATCCTTGTTTTTTTTATATTCCTTGTTTTAACACGCTATGAGGTAATTCAATGGAAAGTAATTCATTCACAATCATATTTTTATATGAAAGAAATTATTTTTCGACATGTATTCACCAATTCATTATATTGATTTACACTTAATAAAGTAAGAATGACTAATAATATTAATAAGAGTTAAAAAATGCAAATATTAGCAAAAATGTGAGTAATAATCTTCTCATTTTAGTTATTGCTAAAAATTACTAAAGTATTACTGAAGTATTACTGAATTTACTGAAGTAATTACTAAAATTACTAAATATATGCTTCATTAATGGTTAAAAATTACTAACCTGACTGAAGTATTACTGAAGTATTACTAATTTTACTGAAGTATTACTAAGTTTTAACTCTATTAAAGTTTATCATTATTTTCAAAAATGAGTAAATTTTATCCATTTGTCCTTGAATGTAGTGAGAAAGAATCCAATTCGTATAAACGTCGTCAATTAAAACTTTTAGCTCTCGGAAAAGATGGGGTTTTTGTTCATGAAAACAATAAACCCGTTCTTGTCACAGAAAATGGTAGATTTCATATTCCAGATAAGTATAGCGATAATGCAAGAGAACGAATAAACCGCCTCATCTGGGATGAAGAAGACGTAGATTTTGATAAAATGGAAGATAATATTAAGCAATCCTTTAAAACATGGGAAAATACATGTATTAGAAAACGAGAAAAAATACGAATGATCAATCGATATATATTTAACGATTAGAATGTAGTATGCAAAAGAAAAATGAGATAAAAAGTGTAATTACTATAGCTTTATTATTAAAAACGAAGGCTATTGTCTATAAAGATTATGAAATTAGAAATACTGAGGGTAACATCGATTATTTCACTATTGAATACATTTATAATCCGTCGGAATAGTCAAGATGAGAACAAGCTTACTATGTTGCGATAATAATTCCTCCATCCTTTTTCGTTCTTCCACATCTTTAATCACGTTGTTTAGGCATTCCATGGAAGAAAATGCATCTTTTTGACGAAATATACAATACCATTTCATCTGTGTCCGACCATCTTTGCACACAGAATTATATCTTTGGGAAAGTATCCACACAGATTGTAAAGCATGTCTACCGGAAAAAGCTAGAAAACTTAAAGCGTCTACTTTCTTTTTCATTTGTTTCATGGCACTACAATCATCGACGATGTACAACGTTTCTGTCCCCTTATATATATATATCGAAGTAATATCTTATAAATTCTTATAATATCTCGTCCCTATATTCATCTATAGGGTTAACCACTTTGATATATTTATCAATAATTATCCATTTTCTTTGAAGATAAGCTTTATTCCATCGAACGGTGGGACATAAAAATGACGAAATGTTCGAACACTCCTTTATATCCATTTTCTAAAAGATCTAAAACAAATTCTGTTTTTCCACATCCCGTATCACCGCATATAATTGCGCAATGAGGTTCTTTAATAAACATTTTATTAAAGAACAAAACATTTAAAGATATCACAGACACAAATCGACCATCTTGAAAATTTATCTGCGCATCTTTTACTACATAGATATAGACATCTAGAAGATCGTTATCATTTTCCTCTTCCCTCTCCATTATGACGGAAATACCTTCCGATATATTTTGCAATTTTCGACCTGTTCCATGAAGGGCATTATCATCAGTACTTTGTAGATATAGCCATAGTCCATAATGTTGTGTAAATATTTTCCCAAGGTCATATCGGTCATTGCTGTTTAGGTCACTACTTGTCCAACTCAACACTACTTGGATTCTATTCCAACCTTGGGCAAATTATTTTTTGATTTCGTGGTATTGTTGGTAGGCTCGCATACCTTGAGAGTAGAGTTGGTTGGGTTGCCTCTCTATCGTTACTTCAACCTTTTTGATCCGTGGATTGTAAAATTGTTCGACATCTTTTCGTGTGACAGCCTCAAATAAGAAAAGTACACCCGCTAAACTCTTAGCCGGCGTATTGATTTGATAATTGAGAACGCTATAAGATTTTCTGATGATTGGTTTACTATAGCGAATGATAGTAGTGTTGACCTTGACACACCCTTTGTCTTATAGATCTAGCCAATAACGGATCTGTAACCTTATTGAATTCTAAGCATATGTTTGAAATACTATAACACACCTCTTTATCATCGTCGCTACTATCTGGAATAACCACCTTTTTAAAACCATTAAAGGTTACCATACATTCCAACCTGTCTTTCAACCCAGATTGGTAATAGGGCTCGTGTGTTTCTAGAAGCTCAAAATCTAAGGGGGTGCAAAAGCGATTTCCATAGGCTGCTGCAATTTCATATATTTCGCCCACCCCACGAGGAAGTTTTGGAACAGGTCGTGATCGATTGATATTGAAAGTCGTGCCTTGAATATCTTGGTATATCATGTTTTGACGTTCGCTCTCGGGTAACCATAAATCTTTATACACAGGCCATTTATCCGCGCCATCAATACTTAAGATCGTGTTGCCTGACATTTTAACCTCAAGCTTTTTGACAATGTTCCGACCTAAATTATTATAAAGACCGAGTTTTGTGATGTCACTCCATCCACTGATGCCTCTATAGAAAAAGCTATTTTAGTGGTTCCAGATACGATAACGTCATTTTCTCCCAAATTAGGAAAACAAAAAGTTAACGTTTCGTTTTCAGAGATAGTGGAAGGATTAAGAAATAACAATGCTTTGTCGAATAACCTTTAACCCCGTGGGGTATTCTTAACTGACGGTCAGGATTAAATTTTTCTCCGTATGTGGTCATTTTTAAATGATAGATAAAACATTTTTAAATGATAAAATGGCAGAAAATTTAGAATTGTCAGTTTATGATAATGTCGATCCCAACGAGGATGATCAAACGCCGCTTTTAGACGACGATGTTCAAGAAAAATTTTACAATAATGTGGGGCATGATGATGATGATAGGCCTATTAATAATACGCTTCCTACCCCACCTGTCAGTTATACAATTCGAGATACTCATGCTAAAAATCTGCCCTTTGATTCAACTTATAGTGCAGTAGCTGGTGATCAAACCATTATGGACTTAGCAAAGAAATGGGCAAATGAAAAATCTAATAGAAAAGATGTGCTTAAACTAGATTTCATAGCTTCAGAACGTGAACATTTATATGTCAAAGGGGAAACTAAAAATGGAATTGAATGGGTTAGATTAACAAATAATAAAGAAAGTCGATCTAGATTTTATGAAAAAACAACTTTGGAAAGTAAGTATGGTAGATCATTTGTTAGGTCATTAGGTTTTGAAGATAAAATCCCTATAAAAGAAGCAAAAGAAGTTTCAGATAATACTGTAACGCTCGTAGAAGAAATAGAAATGAGGGACCAAACAGATGTTAAAAGAATTGATGACGGAATTACTAGATTGTCTGCGTCAGTACAAGTCCTAAACTCAGAACTTCCATTACGAGAATTTATGGGACTTGATAAATCCCTGAGAAAAATTCGTGGAAATTAAGCGCGCAAATGTAAAAAATAGTCAGCTTAGAAAGAACCATAAAAGAATTTGAAGAAGATTTAAGAAATTATCACGACGATAAGGATCGCATCAAGAGAGAAATTCGTAAGGCGAAAGACGAGTTAGAAAGTGTGAAAGAAACTATAGACGTTTTAAATAGACGACTAAAATCGAGCCTCAATACCATACGTAAAAGTATTCACAATTTATTAAACGAACATCTTCCATTGAGAGAAAAAATTGCGAATTTATTCAGGGAACAAGGTATTACTATTTTAGTGTATTAACAACAATCGGCATGACGGTTGGAAGCCATTGGTAAAGTGTTAAAAAGGTTAGCAGCTAGTCTTGGCGCTGCATTACTCGGTATATTAGGATCTATCGTCTCGTGGGTACTATCCACTTTGGGAAAACAGCTGTTTGGTTGAGTGAGCATTTATGGGTTCTTGGAATGACGATTGTAGGATTTTTACTAACGAAACTCAACGAAAATAAGAAAAACCATTAATGCTAATGAAAATATAGCACACTTGTGATCTTCTTGATCTGTGTCTTTTTTAATGACCTCTGTAACGGTGTGTTTTTAATGGGGGGTTTATCAACTATCGTCTTAGTTTTAATTTTTTTAAGGATTTAATTCCTCATTTCGTCCTATTTTAGCATCGTTCGGTGCTATCACTATTTCGTTGTTATAATCTTTTATATTTTTTCCAATTTTTAATAGCATGTTAGACGGTGCCATGTATAATCCTGGGTAAAAGACAAAATCAACCTTGCTTTGTGCAAAATTTAATGTTTTCTCATAACGAACTATGTCCGTTGGTAAATCCACAGGTCTATTTATCGCATCTTCCACCAGAACTAAGAATTGTTTTTGAGCATCTAATCCGGTGGCAGTAGTACTTATTATGGAAGAACGTGTTTCTAATTGAGCTACTAAAATTGCCCAATCATAAGTTCTTATACTTTCGTCAATTCTTACCGCTCCTGGTAAAGTATACCAATCTATGACTTTGTCTAAAATAAAAGTAAACCACTTCTCCTGTTGTTGATAGCCACCGCCAAAAATACTTCCTTTAATCTTCCAATCCGTTTCTGATGGTACTTAAATTCTCTACATATTCTTTTGTAAGCAGATTTATCGAACTTATTATCGTATAAATTAAAATCTGGATCACTAGGTAATGGACAGGACATTTCTTTCAAAATTCTTCGTATTTGGAAATAAATATGGAATTTAAATAAAGATTTTGACAAAGGATCGCCCGCCATCGTTTTTTTTCGATGGATACGCCACACCCCGCTGTGGAGCACCAAACAGCGAAATTTAGTAGATTTCTCCAAAAACTGATGGGTTCATAATACCACCTTGCAAATAGCTTTTTTACGTTTTCATCTCCTGCTCCAAAAATATCTGGGATGTCGTATTTTAAGAAGATATTTACGAACGAAGCGTGAAAATGATTAGTATCGTTGACGTAAACATCGAATGATGTTAAATGAAGTTCCTATTTATCACTATACATAGGACCTATAGGATGGGTTGTTTTCGTGAAATTCGACATTGTTAATATATACTTATTAAAAATGTATCATTTAATAATGACTATTGGTGAGCCTGTAAAATTAACGAGCTACTTAGATAATACTGCAGGTGATTGGCACGTGGCTTTTAAATCTATCAACATGTGGTATGCGTTGTTTAAAATACCCTCAAATCTTAAAATAGGTATTAATATAGCGGGTAGAAAAGGACATATAATCATAGATAAGGAATCTTATAATTTTAAAAATTTAAACGCCTTACACAAGAAAAATGTAAAAATAGATCCTAAATCAAATAATGCAATTAGTTTACCACCTATACTAAATAAAATATTTGGATTTAGTGAGGCGTCTTTAGAAAGACTTAGTAATAGTTTATCTGCCAAAGCGTGGAATCCTATAGATCTAACCCCCTTACAACTCATTAATTTTCATTGGAAAGACGATGTTGGCCATTTTTGAAAATAATTTGGCCCTTGTGGGGACCCGGGGTGATAAGAATAGGTCCCCCGTTCCCTGCGTGTCGTAAGAGGTGATTAAGTGGGAGACCTGTTGGCCGTGGGGGAATGAGATCCTGGTGGCTGAGGTTTGAGGACCCTCTGAACCAACACTCCACTTTGGCTCGGACCTCTGCTAGACGCGAGGTTGAATTGGGCCCGAACCAATCAATTGGCTGGTCACGTCTTGCCCTGGACTGTCTTTTACGTTATTAACTTATTGAGGCAATATAAATATTTATAGTCTTGTCAACTTTCGTCACATAAAATTGTGTTTTGGACGTATTAATTTTTGTCCACAAGGCGGTGGCTGTAGGGTCAATCGGGTGTAATTGAGAAGTATTTGCATGTTGTGGACTGTTCATAGTCTTTCTGTCGTTTGGTATCCGATGAAACGTTGTGTCAGTCTAATGCTTTTCTTTTCATTATAACTGAGTATACTGGAGGGTGAATGGTTGCGAAAATGAAATTTAAATATATCTCCACGGATTCTAAACAAAACCACCTAAACGTCAAATGCAAGAGACTAATTGACAATAGTGAAACAACTAATGACACATATGACTGGTCTAAATTTCCGGTAATATCTGCAGAGGATAGGGCTTTGGCTAAAGCTTCTCCATTTTTGATCGATAAAATCATTTAATCTGTCGCTGTGACGGTTAAGAATATAACCAAACAAAGAAATGGCAATCTTTTGCTTGAATGTGATCGAAAACAACAATCGATCAATTTACTAAAATGTGACAACATAGGTGAAATACAAGTGAAGGTATTCCCCCATACAGTGTTGTACACAAGCAAAGGAATACTGAGGGATAAAGATAAAAATTTACATTTACTTGCAGATGATGTCATCCTGGATGGACTGAAAGATCAAGGTGTTATATCAGTGAGACGTTTCATCATTAAAAGATTAAAACGCATTCGTTTCTTCTCACATTTAACACATCAACAGCTCCCCCAAAATCAAACTTGGATACATAATTGCAAATGTGGATTTGTACTACCCTGCACCCTTACGATGCTACTCCTGTAAAAAATTTGGTTATGGTAGTAGTAATTGTAGAGGCCATAGAACTTGTTACCGATGTGGTTTCCAACTTAATTGTGAAGACAATGATGATGATGATGATGTTGATGATGGTCATTTTCACTTTCACAAGAGTGTAATGCAACGCCAAAGTGTGTGCCAATTGCAAAGGCAACCACTGTGCTTCCTCGAAAGAAAAAAGAGGTGGACATTATCAAAATTAAAGGTCAGAAAAGAATATCATATCCTGAAGCAAGAAACTAAAGAAATGACAACTTCAACAAATACATATGCTGCTGTCGTTACTCCCAAAAAGACGACCACTGTAGCTTGTCAGACTGATATCTCGGGTATTAACACTGATCTTCCTACATCATCAAGAGTTAAGAATGCATCAACAACATCGAAGTCATCATCATCTCAGACACAGGTTCAACAACTTAAGAATATTATAAACATACTACCAAAGTTATAATGCTCAAGACGATATCGTTTCTGTCAATTAGACTTCATCAGTTGAGCTCCAATTTAAAAGTTATGTGTATTTTCTAAAGAGAAAGTGGTATTATACAAGGCCAAATAATATCTCTAAAGTATAGCCGAAATCCGTCTAAGAGTAACCACCGTAAAAAATGACTATCTTAGCTTTAGAAAACAGTTTTGAATTTAAATCATGTTAACAGTGCCAAATATTACTTTAGTATAAGATGAACAGCTGGTACCGAAATACCAGGTACTAGGTTTATGTATACCCTCGGGGACTCAAAGACTGAATCAAACAAAGCTACCAAAGGTAAATCTGTAAAACATCCACCAGTTCCTTTGACTCCAGAGATTGATGTTATAAATCCATTTGATATTCTTGAAGTGGAGATGGAGGATGTATATTCCCCATCTCCTTCCTCAAAACTCTGCAAAGAAAATAAACAGTGTGGGAAAAATCCATATAAACCTACTAGAGTACATAGTGTATCTCCAAAGAGAACGATTTGTAACACATCTTCAAGATTTGCCAATAATAACGGTAGACAAATTTCGTCTCCTATCAAACTACCAACATGAATATATTGCAGTGGAACTGTCGAGGTTTAAAATCTAATCATGAAGAATTAAGTCTTTTGACGGAGGATTATAATCCTTGTCTTCAGGAGACACTTTTGTGTAAAAATGATGACATTTCCCTGAAAGGATTCACATTTTATAATTGTATCGATACTTCACATGATAGAACTGCAGGCGGCTAATCCATTTTAGTAAAAAACGATATAATCCATAGTCCAGTGAACATAATTACTGAACTACAGGCAGTTGCTATCAAAGTCTCTTCGTCTTTTGTTTTCACAGTCTGTTCCATTTACATACCTCCAACTACTAAACTCAACTCCCTCAATATTGACAAATTTTTCATGGTCCGTACATGACGACGTTTGTGGAAGTGATCACTTCCCAATAATACTAAAGTCAACAGACAAAAACAAAAACGAGACTCTCCAAAGATGGATACTTAAACAAGCTGACTGGAAAACATTTGAAGTTCTATGCACTACTGAGTTTAAAGATGATATTATAAACTCTGATGGTCCAATAACTCATTTCACAGACATTATTCTTCAAATTGCTGAGAAAACTATTCCTAGAACCTCGACGGCTCCTAAAATTCGAAAACAATGGTTCGCTGAAGAATGCAAAACCATCATTAAACGTCGAACGAACGCAGAAAAACATTTTCGACGATTTCCAACTATCAAAAAATTACAAAGCCTGCGTTTACTTAGGGCAAAGGCAAGGCGAACAATAAAATCAAAGAAGAAAACGTCATGGAGAAATTTTGTTTCCAAGCTTAATAATATGACATCCATGACAAAGGTTTGGGATATAATAAACAGAAGAACAGTGATTCAGTTATTATGGATATAAAATAAATGACAAATACGCTGGCAATCACCATCTCCCAAAATTCTTCATCGGACCATTGTTCCGAAAAATTCATTGAATATAAAGCTAAAACGGAGAGACAACAACTGGAATTTAACTCTCCAAATAATGATTTTTACAATAGAAATTTTTCTTAAGATGAATTACTATCTTCATTTAAAAGGGCACACGACAAAGCCGAAGGTCCTGATAAAATTCATCATCAATTTTTGAAACATTTACCTCTAAATGTCAAGAAAATATTGTTAAATATTTTCAACAAAATTTGGAATACGGGGCAATTGCCTAAATCCTGGAATGAAGCAACCATTATTTCAATTCCAATTCCTAAGCCAGGCAAGGACCATACCAACCCTGGCAACTATCGCCCCAAAGGTCTTACAGGCTGTGTTTGTACGACAATGGAGAGAATGATAAATGACAGGTTGGTATGGTACCTCGAACACAATAATATCATATCAAATATACAATATGGTTTTAGAAAAAAGAAAAGCACCACAGATCATTTAGTCCGACTTGAAACATTTATTATTTAGAAATGCTTTCCTGCATAAACAACATGCCGTGTCAGTCTTCTTCGACCTTGAGAAGGCTTATGACACGACATGGAAATATGGTATACTAAAAGATCTATGGGGTCGAATGCCAAATTTTATTTCAAAGTTTTTAGAAATTTTAAAGTAAGACTTAATACCACAATGTCTGAAAGACACAATCAAGAAATGGGCGTCCCCCAAGGTAGTATATTGTCAGTTACACTTTTTAATTTAAAGATAAACACTTTGAGTAAAGTTTTAAGTCAAGACATCCAAGGATACTTATATGTTGATGATTTTGTCATGTCTTACAGAGCCAGACACATGCATACCATAGAACGTCAAATCCAGTTATGCCTAAAAAAGGTAAAACAATGGGCAACAGAAAACGGCTTTAAATTTTCCAATTAAAAAAAACAGTATGCATGCGTTTTTGCAATCAGCGGGGTGTTCATCCAGACCCTCAGTTGTACAAGAAACAAAATTTCTAAGTCTTATTTTTGACAAAATAGATTTAAAACAGCAATATTTGGAATTAAAAGAAACTTACGACAACAACAACGTTTAACCTGTTTTCACTGTTTCCTCAACCAACATTTCTGCTGCAGCCATTATTAACTTTGAAATTCACAAAACAAACATGCCGCGTGATGCCTCTATTTTCACCACTGAGGCCACAGCGATTTTGCTTGCATTAAATTATATAAAGGCAAAAGCAATAAGAAAATGTGTTATTTTGTCATGTTCTTTGTCTTGTTTAAAATCCATAGAAAGCGGAAACCTTTCTAATAACATAATTTTTGAAATAATAGAGACAGTACATTATTTGACATCTGTAGGTACAGAGGTAATATTCTGTTGGATTCCTAGCCACATCGGCATAAAAGGAAATACCAAAGCTGATGAAACTGCGAAATTAGTAATGAGAAATTTACAGCCTGAAAATAAAATTCCTTACACAGATCTTAAACCATCTATTACAGAATACATAATCACAACGTTTCAACAACACTGGGATCTGCAAACTGAAAATAAATTGCATGAATTAAATACAGAATTTAAAAATAATCCACCAGTCTTCGTTAGTAATAGGAAAGATGAGGTTACTCTGACCAGACTTCGTATTGGTCACAGTAACCTTTCACATAGATATTTATTATTTAAAGAAGAACCACCGGAATGTATACCGTGTGGTTCAAGACTGACAATTAAACATATTTTAACTGAATGTATAGATTTTAAACTTACTCGTGAGAAATGTTACTCCGAGACAGATCTTAAAAGTGTTTTTTATAATGTTGCTGGCGACATCATTTTAGAATATTTGAAAGATATTAATTTATACTAAAAAAAATTAAAATGTCGCAATATTCTTTTATTGGAAATTTATAAAATATTGTATTTTAGAAAATTTTTAGTGTTCCCAAGTTTTATAAGTATAAAAAATGCTCCTTTTTTATAAATAGATATATTTGATATTATACTGCCACGATATAACTGAAATATTGTTGAAAGTGGCGTTAAACAACAATAAATAAATAAATAAATAAATAAATAAATAAATAAGAAAATAATTTAGGTGTTTGTACAAATAGAGACTTCTTATCATATAAAATAGCTATCTTAGTAAATTTGTGAGGTATTTGTGTTACTAAATGTTTTATTTGAGCCCATAGATAATTTACTTTCATCAAAATTCTCAATTGTTACATAGGTCATCCTCTTTTTTATTTTGATGAAACTTTGTTTACTTCATTTCAAATTTTTTTCATATAAATCTGTGTTTTATAAAAAGTTCCATTTCTAATTTTTTTTCCATTATAATCTAATGCTTCTCTTCCGTGTCACTATCAGAAGGTCTAACCACCAACACCGTCCCATTCCCAGCATATAGGATCATATGAAGTGGCAATTCAACTTCCATTTCAGTATGTATTGCATAAAATGTTTTATACATTTTATATCCTTCTTTTTCTAACACAAAGTTTTCTAAATCATATCTAAGAAGAGTTCCAAAAAAAACTGAATAGCTTCTTCATTATAGGTACCAATATGTACTCGAACATACAAATCATAAAACCTTGATAGAGGGAATTCGTGTAAAATAGATTTAATAATATTTAACATTTTCTTCCAAAAAGCATAATTATGATCATGTCTATCATATAAAACAGTTTCCAAAAACTTTTTAAATATAATCTTGCCTTTCACAATATCTTAAATGCACAACCGTGATTAATTCGCTAAGCCCTCTAACCATAATAGTATAATCTTCATCGGTACGCATCTCATCCTTCCTCCCTAACTCCTCTAGAAACATATTCTCTGAAATAATTACCATATGCGGTCTAAATACACAAACAAATACAACTTTATCACCCTCAAATATATTTTGCCAATCAGGTAAGAAACTCCCCCTAAACCTTGAGAATAACTAATTTTTGGCATCAATCCATTCACAGTAATCCAATCTACTTCTGCACACCATGAAGTTATCAGAGATTGTTCAAACTTCGGAAAATTGCGTGCTTTTTTGTTGGCTTCTGACCAAGAGTTTCGTTGTTTAATAAGAAGTAACCAATCTCTATCTCTCTCCCACTTTTTTTCGTGGGGCCATTTTAGATTATAAATTCAACAAGCATTTTTAATTGGAAGCTTTAATTCTTCTAATTTGGATATTGGGAAATTAGAAAAAAATCGGTAATTTCATTTCATAGGGGAGGTATTGCCAGTTTTCTGCCATTTTTAAAAAAAAATGGTAGTTTTTTTAGTAAGTAAAATTCAAAATAATATTATCGTATAGAACATAAGCTGCGAAAGATCTATATTACCTCGAGGTAATATAGATCATCTAGCTATCATAGCCTTTTGTTCTGCGTAGGAGGTTGAGAAGAGCTTGAGGGTATGGGTAAGGGTTTTTGCTCTGCTCCACACCCTTTTCACGAGCTTAGGACGCGTTGCTTCACATCCTTTTCACGAGCTTAGGACGCGTTACTCCGCACCCTTTTCACGAGCTTACGACGTTGTAAGGGTTTTACTAGTCTACAATCTGGGACGAGCTTGTGGCTATTTGGATCTATTGATAGGCTTGAAGGGGCCATATTTGCTCAAAACAAGGGTAATCGTTCTGGCGCAGCTAGATGTCCTCAGTCGGCGATCAAAATTGCGCCAGAACACTTATTATAAAACACACAAAAAATGGGCATGTAAAGTTTTTTCACCTACGACAGCTCATATCGCTTTAAATATAAATTTCCTCACTGTTCAATGGCCGTAAGTGCCGAGCACAGGCCAAAATTTGAAGCCTTCACAGGCAATTGGTGACGTATCCATATGAGTGAAAGATTATTGAGTGGGACCTTAAACAACAACAAACAAACAAACAAATAGAAATCTACGGAACAACATAGTGTAGATTTAGCTGTGGTCAAGATACAATGATGTCGAAATGAAACTGATCGATTTTGTATTTTATAATGGAAAGCTAGATATACTACAGTGTGGTGAATGTGTTTTAAAGGACTTGTCATGAGTAGTCATAGTCACATTAGCTGTGTCCACTGATTTTGGCTGGTTAAAATAAAATGGTTGATACCTACCACTTATATCTAACGTAGCAGTATCCTATGCATACTGAGTAATTTATTCCTGAACATGAGAAATAAAAATTATTCCGTTTTGTACTAGATATTCGCACTCAAATTGCAGAAATTTTACATTGGTAATGGCGGCCATCTGCCGTAGTTTGAGAGCGGGAGTGAAAGAATCAGAACGTTTCTGAGTTATACTAGCCTGAGTTCCTGGCCCAATCTTACTTCGTAGATAGGGCAAGGCGTAATACAATCCACGTGACCAGGTTATCAGCGCAAAAACAGGACTAAAAATTATCACGTGACCAAGATATCGGATACAGAAATGCGCATGCCGATATTAGTAAACAGAGAAAAAGGCGGTATCCATCTCGGTATTCATATAAGCAATCACGTCAGATGTAACCCACAAGGAATCAATAAATCAGCGGTGATCGTATAGATTTTATTGAACAGCAAGTGTGACATCAATTACACATACAGGCGACAGTAGCTTGTGTCAAAATGGCGGCCTCTCCCCCCCCAAAAAAAAAACCCTGGTGCGTTTATACGATTGTCAATTCCGAACAACGTAGAACACCAGAGTTCTAGAAGCTTCTCTCACTTTGTAACCGAAAAAGTATCAAAGAAATACTGGTGTCGTACCTATCAAAATTTCACCTTTTGTAACCTTTTAACACCATCTTAAAAAGTGCAGTTCTAGTACGTTATATTATTTAACATTACAATCGAAAATGCCGAAATTTGCTTACCAAGGATGACAAACACAGAAAATGACCTATGTAACCTTGTAGCAGAAACAGTATCAAAAAATCAATATGTATATTTACTTGCAGTGAAAATGTCAATATCTATTTTCTGAAGTTTGAGAGTCAAAGGCTTTATTGTATCTATAACATACCTTACAAACACAAATGTTATCAACACAGAGAAAGACGTCATCGAAGCCAACAGCCCCTGTGCGGTCACCTTCGTTTGTCTATGCCAAGACCAGTCTTCATTGGTACTTTCATCAAGGTTTTGATTGAGAATATGCTTCAGACATTTGATGACGAACTTGTACATAGTGTAGAAAATATCAAAGCAGATATTACGCTCAACCCACCTAGTCTTACAGAGTCCAACTAGTTTCTTTCTGGAAAAATCTACAGACCCATCATTATCTATAACAGTCTCAAGAAATCCTTGTCGTTAAGGGGAACTGTCAAAGAAAATAAACACCGAATTAAGGACATCTATCATATTCTTCACAAGGGGCATTTTTGCAGACTGAAGCGATGCTCAGATTCAATACATGACTCCGACAGTGTGTGTACAAAGCTAATTGGTTTAGAGACTTGATTCGTCCCTGACACCCCCGTTTTTCCGATGACATTGCTGCTGCACCATCATATGCTTGCCCTCGCATATTCTCAATCAGAATTGCAAGCAAGCGGAGGATCTCAATAACTTTTATCAGCAATTGCTTCCCCAGTAGTTCTGCCTATATTTGCAAACTCAAGAAATTCCCCCTTAATGATGGCAGGATGTTCTCTAGTATCTAGAAATCTGAGACACAAGACTAAAACCTCTTTGTTAGCGTAGTTGTCAGTTACCTCATCGGATATGATGGAATAAAACCCCCTCCCTTGTAAACCCTTCAATATTTTACGTGTGATGTGATTTCCTACGAGTTGGATGACCAGAGCTGCTCGTCACGCTTTGCCAACAGCTGTAATATTGCCAGGAAATTACCTTTGTTTGAGGAATCACTTGTGGTATCATCTCTGTGTCCTCGAAGAGGAATATTTTGTTTCCCACAAAGAATGATCGCATCCACTATTTTCTCAAGCAACTTTATGTTGTGTTGATACTGTTCCTGATTTTGCTGATTGAGTTTATACGGAAGAGACGAAGATGGCGCTTCGGATGTCATCTTGGTTGTGTGATAAACAGATTTGGCACTCTTGTGGTGGTCTGAATTTTGATGCTTTAAAAGGGCAGATGTTTTTCCTAGGGCTTTTTATACGCAGTAAAAGGTTGCGTAACAAATGTATTTTGATGTTGGACATCTGACTGAGGGAACATGACACAAAACTTACACAGACCGCCATTTAACAGTTTGCTGAAGGTCAACCATGAAAACTGATTCATCCAAGAAGATTGAAATGAAAAAGTCTTTTTAAGTTTACCTGTATTCGTTGTTTGAGCACGACCTGTTTTTATTTTGGCGACATCGTCTGGCAAGGGTTGATTTTGAATATAACTGATCTTTTCAGCTGAGGACATTGTGTTCAACTTTATTACACCTGTTACAATTTTACCAAGATCAGAAGAAACCCAGTCGTCTTTATCATGTTCTGTTGTCTTAATAAATTCATTGATTTGATATCCGTCTTTTCATTTTGTGGGTCCATGGTGAGTTTCGGGGTATCATCTGAATCAATAGAAAGTTTTGACTTTTTATAGGCAGGCTCCTTCATTTCATTGGATTCAGTCGGTAAAACTGGGAAACAAACCACAAAATGATTTGGTGACCAATTGTTTGGGTTATTATTTTCAGTGTGTGACCACATGATGTAGATGGGGGAACCTTGACGTACCTTTTCATCTGAAAATGGGTTTATTTCTTGATGAAGAAAATTTCTGTTTACAGCAACATTTTGTATTGTTGGATAAATGCTATATATTGGCTGATTCAGGGCGTTTGCAGCTGCGAAAAAAATGAATCAAAGAACAATATTCCCCTGATCTGATCGAATTTAGAGTTTCGTTCTGAATCGACTTGAGAAAATTCCCCGGTACAAGTGATTTGTCCGATACTGACGTCTCCAGAACATACTGTACACTTGTGGGATGAGAACACATCTTATCGTAAGTTGCCTGTGACGCATGCTTTCTCGAATTTTTTACAAGTTCTAATACGGTCATGACACGAAGTTCGATATATCTCTCTTCATTACCAAAAATGGCTTTAGAGAGGGCCCTATAGAAGCAATTGCCATCCCCGTACACTTTCACAGGACAAATATCTACCGGGCCATCTTCTGGATAAAGCGCCTCAGCAATTTTGTCCAGATTACCACCTCTGGGCAATATATCGGACCTCATTACACTCAGATCATAAGTGTAGTCTTTCTTACAACTTGCGCATCTTAAAGATACATCGAACTGCAAGGCTTGCCAGCCTTTTGCTGCTGCTTTCAGTAAAGATGGATGTACAAGATCAAAATCCCTTTCACCCATTATATCTTTTGCATCTATCACTAATCAAGTGTTAAATTGGAAGGAAATGACACTCGTATTACTATGAGAGAATTCTATTAATATTCACTAGAATGATAAACGAATACGTATGTCACATTGAGTCTGAAGCAGAGGTATGCTAAAGCCGATGACTTTATGACGATGCAGTAGCAAAATGACAATATTATGACGTCAATCACTCGTAATAGGATATTAAACAAATCGTTCTTGTTTTCTTTCGAAATAATCATGGGCTAAGATGTCCCCTTGTCGAACACCTAATAATTTTCGACATATGTCTTCGGAGTGAGAGTTGTTTGTTGTGTGCCATCCCCTTGTTTTCGATGTATGGAACCATTGCTTGTCAAAAGTGCTGATTTTTGTGGTGGTCGTTGTTTGTGCTGCTGTTTGTTTTTGTTTTGGCTCTGTGTACTCTTGACTTATGGATTTTTGTTTATCCCTTGATAGCCTAATCGTCAACTCATTTTTCTTATAAATCGTTATATTGTATTTTTTATCTTTGCAAATTCCAGGGGGGGGGGGGGTCCGGACCCCTCCCCTCCCCCCGCATCTAGATATATATATATATATGCTAAATATATATATATATATATATATACATGCCCACTAATTTTATTTATTATTTCCAAATTCGTAAAAATGTTAAACATGGACAATATGTGCACGTGTAATTAATGAGAACTTGATATCTTTATATAAGGATATATTATCACTTAAAGAAAAAATCACGCCCTAACCGCCGTTAAAGCCGCTTTAATATAATACATAAGTCAAATGTCCAAATCTCGTACCGAAATACCTGATTTAAGACACCTTAATTTAACTTACTTTAACTCAAATTCATATATACATTAGGGTTCGAAATATCCGGGACAAATCGTACCCAAATATAAACTGCATACGATTTGATTAGACGTTTCGTACCCAAAATCCACAGGGTACGATTCGTCATTCATTGGGTACGAAACGTCTTTGATACCCTTACAACACTGATGTGTTGGAAGTTATTTCCCGTCATATACCTCTTTTGTCAAAAGAGTTGCGAGTATATTAATGATTACTCACATGACCTAATTTATTGACATCGCTTGGATAACACATAGATTCCCGTAGGAAGAGTATTTTCAAAAACTGAAGCGACTAAACAAAGGAAAAGGTATGTAAGAAAGATATAGGAAATAATTTTTTGTTTTTTACGTATATCAGTAAAGATATTTTTATTTTGAGGATTAGTTACTTTACAAATTCATTTTGAAATTCATGAGTTAATGTGATTCTGACTTGAACATGTGTTTATTTATAGCCTAATACGATAACAGCACGTATGTTCTACTTATTTCTACCTTTCTGTTTATCATGCAGGTTAGGTAATTATAGCAAAATAGCTTCTTCGTTGCAGTTGTAACTAGGTATTTTTCTGTTTGTTGTACAAAATGCAGGTATAAATATGGATACAGGTAAAATTGGTTGGGGAATTATAAAAGCTGCCCTGGATTAATGGAAACAGCGTACGTGTATCATCATTGTTGTCAAGTCTATAAAAGCTTTAATACAGATTAACATACATGTAACATTAGGCCTATTTGTTCTTGTTGCATTTCGTGAACAATTACTTTCCTCCACAGGTACATGTGGACAGGACCACAAGTGAAGTCGAGTGAAAAGTTACTAATGCTTCCAGTGAGGATGGAATGCATATTATAAATAAGACCGCCAAGTAGTAAGTAGTTATTTTAAATTATTCATTTTGTAATGTACAGGTGATTATAACCAGGCAGGTGTCTCGCATTGCCAATGTAAACAGTGAGATGTGTCTTGCCATCCTTCTTTTTTATTGATTGTAACACAATTAGTGCCATTTTATTGTGCATAGGTGTAGGAACCGGGGGTGGGGGTTGGACCCCCACATTTTTCACATACATTCATTTTATTTCATATTTACATATCACCTCTTGAATCCAGAAAAAGCTTCCCAGAGCTTTTAAATTAGGCCTACCAAAATTTTTGCGCCTCGCTACGTTTAGCGAAAATAATTATATACTCTTTCTTTCCTCTAACTTGAAATCCTGGATCCAGTCAGACTTTGTCCGTGTATCTAGGATTATATGGACTTGGATTACTTACTTTGTAGTATGTGTGGTGTTTGCCCTACATATCGGTGAAGATATTTTCGTTTGAGGGTTTTCTCAGTATGTAGGGACTAATAAAGTCCATCTTTAAACATGTACATGTACACAATCTCACATACACAACATCTTAACACTCAGATGAACAAAGACAAAACTGAATTATTTTACTTTGAAACCCAAACTTCTAATTAAGTTTCAAGTGAATTAATCTGTCTGGGATTTGATTTCCCTTTTGAAAATATGAAGCATGGTCATTTTTGACAACAAGACTGGATATACATGTAGACTGACCAAATTTTTATATACAACTGATAAGAACTATGGGATTAACAAAGAGAACAGGTGGTTACCAGGAAGCAAATTAACATGGACATATAAATTCGTTCCCATAAAATTTCTGCCGCTAACGGAATGCTGTTATATCAAGTGCTGTTATAACAAAAGTTGACTGTATATTCAATATACTGTAAAACCTGCTATAGCGGCCACCTCTATATAAGGATCACCTGTCTATAAAGGCCACTTTAGAAAAGTCCCTTGACTGCATACTTCAACTAAATTGAACCTGTGTATAAGGGTCACCTGCACATAAAGGTCAATATTCTCTGGTCCCTTGGGTGGCCCCTATATACAGGTTTTACTGTACATTGTAATAAAATGAAAGTTGAGCTTGAGGATTGAGTTAAGTTTGATGACCGAGGGTGCTGGCCTTATATAGAGTAACAATCATAAGGACATGTGTATGATTTTTTAACTAATTCACCCCTAGAGACACATTTAGACTGGTCTAAATCGCATTTTTATAGCAGAGTCCATTATATTTCAGGGACTGCAGATGAATAACTCTAACTTTGTATTTCTATTACTTTTTCAGCAGTGAATGAATCCTTTCTTCAAACGTAAACATTGTCATTGGTTATAAACACAAAGAAAACATTGACAACAAATGATTATTTAAAAAAAATCGTTGATGTTCAGCAGTTACATGTATGTCTGTGTTGTTGTGCCACCATTAATAGACACTCAGTGCCACTACGCACAACTAAAGTTGTTTCTATGACTCATTATTGTAGATGTTGTCATACAGGGTTTACATCTGTACAGGTGAGAATGACACATTACTCTACATATGACAGTATCTTTATAAAGTATAAACACTGACTAACATCTTGAATTATGTTTTATCTCTGTATCTTGTACACTTGTTGAAATATCTGAAATCAAAAAGGTGTATCTTAATTTCTTTTAATTATGAATAATTAATGCAGCAGTGAGAGCCTATATTGACTCTAGTAATGTAGCAGTTAAAGGTTTTAAAAAAATAGTTGTTGATGTTCTGTAGTTATGTCTGTGTTGCTCACAATGGTTGTATTTTTTGTGACATCTTCTTATACATGTAGGTAAAAAAATTCTTGTTGAGATAAAAAGGGACTGTAAAACATGTAAACTAACTCAGAGATTTGTAATAATTAAACATTTTTTCTCTTTGTAGATTTTGAGAACTCTCTGTTCATTATGCAGTCAGAAAAAGTACCATTTCCCTTTGGGCATTGCCTTATATGCAAAGATAAGGCCACTGGAATTCATTATGGAGTGGCTACATGTGAGGGGTGTAAGGTAAGTACACAAAGTTTGATACAGTCCATATTTTCTATAAATAGAAGTTTCCTCTCTTAATAATAAATAAGTTGTTTTGTTACCCCCCCCCCGCCCCCCCCCCCCCCCCCCAGTGATCTATGTCACTTTATATCAATGATATACCAGATGCGATTTAACTCATTCACCCGTAAAGACAAATATGGTTTACAGCATAGTACATTTTTCAGGGGTTGATGAGTTATTAGATGAGTCTGTCTTTTTCTGTCAATTTAGGAAAATGATATTGGTGACAAAATTTGGAATTGTAAAGTGAATTTGTGACAAACTGGGAAAAAGTTTATAGACATAAATCTAAATGTATTGGAATCTCTGTCTTTTTAGATGCATTTATCAGACTTAGTTTTGGAATTTTTTTATCATCAAACTGAGTAAAACAGATGTAGCCTACACTGGTATTTTGCATTTGGAATAGGGTCAAATATAAACTCCATGGAAACTACATTATATAGAAAAGAAAAAGACCTTTGAAGTCTTATTTGAGTTTGAGTTCAACTTATGGAGTCTAAATGACAGGAACAATTTCTGTGTGTAATCATCAGATAGAGTAGAACCCTCTTTTAAGGGACCACCATACCTGTCAACATTAGGAAATTTGTCTGGGGTAGAAAATGCGTACAACGGTTGAACTTTTTACAAATGTGTTGTCATTCTGATATATATGAGTGCACCAGTTGCGTTGAAATAAGTGAAAGGGGAGGGTACGGGAGGGGGTGTCCCCTTCCGAAATAACAAGAAAAAAATTGTAATTTCAAACTTCAATATCTGCCATTTTATGAATCTAAAAGGGAATTTTTGTCAATAATATTGATGATATATATCACATTTCTTTTAATTTTCTAGTCGACTTTGAAATTTATAAGGAATAGATATAGGCTTTATTTTGAAGTTTTAATACATGCAATATATACATGTACACACACAACTTGATGTTATGGTCATTGTGTTATATTAGAATGTTTAAAATTTAGTATTTCTTAATTTGTTATAACAAATTTAAAAATATACTAAATTCTGAAAATTCTAATATAACAGTTGGATTTGGAATGCAGAAAATAAATAACTAGACTTACCTGGAAGAAATATAATCTCAGTTTGATTGCTAAATACTTGAAAGTATGATAATTCTTAAAGTCAAAGGCTTGATTTATTTATTTATTTATTTATTGAGATTTGAACATTTATTACCAAAATATTTGCATACCCAAATATTTATCAGAAAGTTTTTATCTTCATATTGTACCTTTTTCATTAATTGATAAGATAAAAGAACAAATGATGACTGAATAGTTCACTAAAAAAAATGAGATTTGATAAAGAAAAATCAAATCTGCTTTTAAAAGAAAAAAAAAGATTATTGAGGTTATATAAATGTGTTTACTGTCATTTTATTAAATTCAATTCAATGTGTTACAAGAAGATATTATTATCTTTGTATAAAATATTATGTAAATGAAATAAAACATCGTTTTTGTATTGAAATCATCACAAATTTAAGATACATGTATAACACTGTATAGTATGTGGAGTGCGGACGTCATAGAAGACACCACGATCTCGCTTCGATTCATTGAGGATTGATGCAGAAGCTGCATGAAATTAATATAACATCAATGATGTTAATCTTTGATAATTGTATATAGGACAGAACATATGGATAGTGATTATAGGTGTGGATGTTTAGTCTTTAGATATACAGGTAATCAATCTGTATATTAGGTACCTGTCCAAAGTACAGGTCATTGTGTAATTACCGTCGGCACACGTCCGATAATGACACCTCTGTGTGGTCTAATAACATTAATTAATAAACAGGGTTATTAGTCCTTGTTCTTCGTGACTATTTGGAAGATATAGGGGACTTAAATAACCTAGAACAGATGTCTTAATACTTCAATGATATGGAGGCGCCAGAAATTTCAAGCTATTTTTTGTCGCCAATTAATAGACTGAAAATTACGATTTAGAACATTTAATCTTGACAAAAATGTCTACCGATCGCCGGAAAATGGACAAGAAGCGGTAGAAATATAGGGAAATCGGTTGAAAATTAGAAAAATCGGTAGAAATCGGTAGATTTTTTCTCGGCGGTAGATGAATAGAACAATCGGTTGACTACCGCCGAAATCGGTAGACTTGACAGGTATGGGGACCACCTGTCCACATTTCAGTGGCAGATATGATGGTCTCTTAAGACAGGTTCCACTGTATTATCATCAGGTTTTCTATTACCGAAATGTATAATTTCGGTACAGTGAAACTTGTATATATAACGACCTCTTTAGGGACACAAGATAACAAGTCTTTATAGGAAGATGGTCTTTATATAGAGGTTGATTTGTTAACAAATGGTACTAGTCTATTGGGGACAACAAAAATGGTCTTTGTGACCAGTTGGTCTTTATATGCTGGTGGTCGCTAAAGCAGGTTTTACTGTATTATGTTAAGATAATTGCAACTCATTGCTCAGGTACACATAGGGTAAATTGATCATCTACATGTATGAACCGTTTCTGGTTTATACATACAGCGCTATGACAAAAGTATTCACGTTTTTTTCAAAATGGCGGATGCCCGGGGGTTTTACTTCATTTCTGACCGGGGAATCGCCGATACCTTGTCAGTTTTTGTAAAACAGTCACATGGTTACCCTTAAGTAACAGTTTACCTGTATCCCCAAAGCAACAGAATTATGTTGATAAGGGTTCTCGGCAATAACTACACCAACGCATGCAAAGATGGCAGCAAAGAGGAAGTAGTAAAGGGACCGGTGATTGCTTTGCTGTCACATACTTTGTTTTATTTGTAAAGTTTTGAAAATGATGCTTTGATAAGGATTAGATAATGTTTCAGGTACTGTAAAACTTGACAAAATATACACTCTACCAAGTTAATTTAAGCAAGAGTAAACAGCAAGTTCTTCTACATGTTCATTGTATGTCAGTCATTTTGAAAACATAATTTTTGGTCAATTAATTTGCCGTAAGTTTCATATGCTAAAGAAACCCAAACTCCTGTATAACTTAACCCTGTCAATCCTACAAACAGTAATAGATTAGTATTAATTAATAGTAAAGATCATACCACTCAGATATTCAGGGGTTAAAGGGTATAAGGTGCTCTTATTCACAGGTTGTCTGTGCATTTTATCTGTGGTGAGCTTTATAAAAATGCCTTGTGAAGTCTTTGGTAACATGATAACATCAAATACAAAAATCAGAAGATCTCGGTTTTCAGCACTCTTTGATTTCACTTGAGTATGAATACTTCAAAATTTTTCAATATTTAAGCAAAAAATGCCTAGATGTTTGACAGAATGTCAGTTACTTCTAAAGATGTACAGAACAAAGAATTTACTGATTCTAGATTCTATGTAAGTTATTTATTTGTTGTTGATAAATATATGTTATACAGTGTACATACAAATTGTTGCCATGGTGAAAGTATCAGATTTTTTTGCTACAATATATATTGATCAAATATATTAGAAATCTACCTTTTGAGGTCTACTCATAAACAAGTTATCTATAAGATTGCATTCCAATCTGAAATGAGGTACATGATCGTTCTGTCAATATTTTTTAAGGTTGTTTTTTTTTTTTTTTGTGTATAAGTATTCCACTAAGCCTTAGGGATTCTATAAAAATACAGAAATTTGTTAATTGAAATATGGCTTTATATTAACTCAAAACTGACAGTAATACTTGGATATATGACACAATTGTTAGGAAATTAAATGAAATATGAAGATTTCATTGCATCGTGATAAATCTTCAAAGACATCGAGTGGAAGGTGAAGATTACAAACATCTTAGTAAACAGAGTAGCATTTTCATAATATTGGATGACTTAATGTATGTGTTGTTGATATTGGAAAGAGTTACAGATTGTTGGAGGATTGTTGTGGCAAAGTTTGAAATTCAGGCGTAATTCAAATTCAGTGTACGCTGACTTGGACCAGGGCTCAAGATATGTCTTTCAGTATAGGAATAGACTAAAATATGCATTCATCTTTAAAAACATAACCTTTCCCAACCTCTAGATCTACATATCTATCAGCTACTAATACAAAGGCCAGCATCAAGGCACATACATGTACACATGTAATACTATTGCAGACCAGAAGCAATTAACTGATATCAAAATACAGTAAAACCTACTTTAGCGACCACCTTTGTATAAAGGCCACCTGGCCGGCACAAAGACCGCTTTTTGCTGTCCCCACTAGTACTATTTGTGTACAAATCAACCACTATATAAAGACCATCTCCAAATAAAGACCGTTTTTTGTGTCCCTAAGTTCACTGTAGGTGAAATTGAACATAGGCCCTATACATGTATATACATAAACAGGTAAACAAAGCACTCTAAATACTAGTGCTGTATGTGAAAGAGATACACATGGTCAAAAAAAAGAGATCATACATGTACATTCATGGTTTTGCTGTTCTTGAGATTGTCTTCTAAGATAAGTGAGGTGGTCTTCTATGTGAGGTTGTCTTATTAGAGAGGTAGTTTTAGGTGATGTTTTCTTTAGGTTAGGTGATCTTTAGGGGAGGTTGTCTTTAGGTGAGGTTGTTAGATGAGGTCTTTAGGTGAGGTTGTTGTTAGATGAGGTCTTTATGTGAGGTTTTGTTATGTCTTTGACATGTACATTGTATTTGAGGTCTTACAAGTGAGGTGATCATTTAAGTGAGGTGGCCGTCACTTCATGGTCATATAAGTATGTTGTTCTTTAGTTGAGGTGATCATCTAAGTGAGGTGGTCCTCACTTCATGGTCATATAAGTGTGTTGTTCTTTAGTTGAGGTGATCATCTAAGTGAGGTGGTCCTCACTTCATGGTCATATAAGTGTGTTGTTCTTTATCTGAGGTGGTCATCTAAGTGAGGTGGTCCTCACTTCATGGTCATATAAGTGTGTTGTTCTTTAGTTGAGGTGATCATCTAAGTGAGGTGGGTCACTTTATGGTCATATAAGTGTTTTGTTCTTTAGGTGAGGTGGTCATCTAAGTAAGGTGGTCCTCACTTCATGGTCATATAAGTGTGTTGTTCTTTAGGTGAGGTGATCATCTAAGTGAGGTGGTCCCCACTTCATGGTCATATAAGTGTTTTGTTCTTTAGGTGAGGTGGTCATCTAAGTGAGGTGGTCCCCACTTCATGGTCATATAAGTGTTTTGTTCTTTAGGTGAGGTGATCATCTAAGTAAGGTGGTCCTCACTTCATGGTCATATAAGTGTTTTGTTCTTTAGGTGAGGTGATCATCTAAGTGAGGTGGTCCCCACTTCATGGTCATATAAGTGTGTTGTTCTTTAGGTGAGGTGATCATCTAAGTGAGGTGGTCCCCACTTCATGGTCATATAAGTGTGTTGTTCTTTAGGTGAGGTGGTCATCTAAGTGAGGTGGTCCCCACTTCATGGTCATATAAGTGTTTTGTTCTTTAGGTGAGGTGATCATCTAAGTAAGGTGGTCCTCACTTCATGGTCATATAAGTGTTTTGTTCTTTAGGTGAGGTGATCATCTAAGTGAGGTGGTCCCCACTTCATGGTCATATAAGTGTGTTGTTCTTTAGGTGATGTGGTCATCTAAGTAAGGTGGTCCTCACTTCATGGTCATATAAGTGTGTTGTTCTTTAGGTGAGGTGGTCATCTAAGTAAGGTGGTCCTCACTTCATGGTCATATAAGTGTGTTGTTCTTTAGGTGAGGTGATCATCTAAGTGAGATGGTCCTCACTTCATGGTCATATAAAGGTGTTGTTCTTTAGGTGAGGTGATCATCTAAGTAAGGTGGTCCTCACTTCATGGTCATATAAGTGTGTTGTTCTTTAGGTGAGGTGATCATCTAAGTGAGGTGGCCCTCACTTCATGGTCATATAAGTGTGTTGTTCTTTAGGTGAGGTGGTTATCTAAGTGAGGTGGTCCTCACTTCATGGTCATATAAGTGTGTTGTTCTTTAGGTGAGGTGGTTATCTAAGTGAGATTGTTCTTTCATGGTCATATAAGTGTGTTGTTCTTAGGTGAGGTGATCATCTAAGTGAGGTGGTCCCCACTTCATGGTCATATAAGTGTTTTGTTCTTTAGGTGAGGTGGTCATCTAAGTGAGGTGGTCCCCACTTCATGGTCATATAAGTGTTTTGTTCTTTAGGTGAGGTGATCATCTAAGTAAGGTGGTCCTCACTTCATGGTCATATAAGTGTTTTGTTCTTTAGGTGAGGTGATCATCTAAGTGAGGTGGTCCCCACTTCATGGTCATATAAGTGTGTTGTTCTTTAGGTGAGGTGATCATCTAAGTGAGGTGGTCCCCACTTCATGGTCATATAAGTGTTTTGTTCTTTAGGTGAGGTGGTCATCTAAGTGAGGTGGTCCTCACTTCATGGTCATATAAGTGTGTTGTTCTTTAGTTGAGGTGATCATCTAAGTGAGGTGGCCCTCACTTTATGGTCATATAAGTGTTTTGTTCTTTAGGTGAGGTGGTCATCTAAGTAAGGTGGTCCTCACTTCATGGTCATATAAGTGTGTTGTTCTTTAGGTGAGGTGATCATCTAAGTGAGGTGGTCCCCACTTCATGGTCATATAAGTGTTTTGTTCTTTAGGTGAGGTGGTCATCTAAGTGAGGTGGTCCCCACTTCATGGTCATATAAGTGTTTTGTTCTTTAGGTGAGGTGATCATCTAAGTAAGGTGGTCCTCACTTCATGGTCATATAAGTGTTTTGTTCTTTAGGTGAGGTGATCATCTAAGTGAGGTGGTCCCCACTTCATGGTCATATAAGTGTGTTGTTCTTTAGGTGAGGTGATCATCTAAGTGAGGTGGTCCCCACTTCATGGTCATATAAGTGTGTTGTTCTTTAGGTGAGTGTGGTCATCTAAGTGAGGTGGTCCCCACTTCATGGTCATATAAGTGTTTTTGTTCTTTAGGTGAGGTGATCATCTAAGTAAGGTGGTCCCTCACTTCATGGTCATATAAGTGTTTTTGTTCTTTAGGTGAGTGATCATCTAAGTGAGGTGGTCCCCACTTCATGGTCATATAAGTGTGTTGTTCTTTAGGTGATGTGGTAAGGTGGTCCTCACTTCATGGTCATATAAGTGTGTTGTTCTTTAGGTGAGGTGGTCATCTAAGTAAGGTGGTCCTCACTTCATGGTCATATAAGTGTGTTGTTCTTTAGGTGAGGTGATCATCTAAGTGAGATGGTCCTCACTTCATGGTCATATAAAGGTGTTGTTCTTTAGGTGAGGTGATCATCTAAGTAAGGTGGTCCTCACTTCATGGTCATATAAGTGTGTTGTTCTTTAGGTGAGGTGATCATCTAAGTGAGGTGGCCCTCACTTCATGGTCATATAAGTGTGTTGTTCTTTAGGTGAGGTGGTTATCTAAGTGAGGTGGTCCTCACTTCATGGTCATATAAGTGTGTTGTTCTTTAGGTGAGGTGGTTATCTAAGTGAGATGGTCCTCACTTCATGGTCATATAAGTGTGTTGTTCTTTAGGTGAGGTGATCATCTAAGTGAGGTGGTCCCCACTTCATGGTCATATAAGTGTTTTGTTCTTTAGGTGAGGTGGTCATCTAAGTGAGGTGGTCCCCACTTCATGGTCATATAAGTGTTTTGTTCTTTAGGTGAGGTGTAAGTAAGGTGGTCCTCACTTCATGGTCATATAAGTGTTTTGTTCTTTAGGTGAGGTGATCATCTAAGTGAGGTGGTCCCCACTTCATGGTCATATAAGTGTGTTGTTCTTTAGGTGAGGTGATCATCTAAGTGAGGTGGTCCCCACTTCATGGTCATATAAGTGTTTTGTTCTTTAGGTGAGGTGATCATCTAAGTGAGGTGGTCCCCACTTCATGGTCATATAAGTGTTTTGTTCTTTAGGTGAGGTGGTCATCTAAGTGAGGTGGTCCCCACTTCATGGTCATATAAGTGTGTTGTTCTTTAGGTGTGATCATCTAAGTGAGGTGGTCCCCCACTTCATGGTCATATAAGTGTGTTTGTTCTTTAGGTGAGGTGGTCATCTAAGTGAGGTGGTCCCCACTTCATGGTCATATGTTTTGTTCTTTAGGTGAGGTGGTTATCTAAGTGAGATGGTCCTCACTTCATGGTCATATAAGTGTGTTGTTCTTTAGGTGAGGTGATCATCTAAGTGAGGCGGACTTCATGGTCATAATAAGTGTGTTGTTCTTTAGGTGAGGTGATCATCTAAGTGAGATGGTCCTCACTTCATGGTCATATAAGTGTGTTGTTCTTTAGGTGAGATGATCATCTAAGTGAGGTGGTCCTCACTTCATGGTCATATAAGTGTGTTGTTCTTTAGGTGAGGTGGTCATGTAAGTGAGGTGGTGTTCACTTCATGGTCATATAAATGTTTTGTTCTTTAGGTGAGGTGATCATCTAAGTGAGGTGGCCCTCACTTCATGGTCATATAAGTGTGTTGTTCTTTAGGTGAGGTGGTCATCTAAGTGAGGTGGTCCCCACTTCATGGTCATATAAGTGTGTTGTTCTTTAGGTGAGGTGATCATCTAAGTGAGGTGGTCCCCACTTCATGGTCATATAAGTGTGTTGTTCTTTAGGTGAGGTGGTCATCTAAGTGAGGTGGTCCCCACTTCATGGTCATATAAGTGTTTTGTTCTTTAGGTGAGGTGGTTATCTAAGTGAGATGGTCCTCACTTCATGGTCATATAAGTGTGTTGTTCTTTAGGTGAGGTGATCATCTAAGTGAGGCGGCCCTCACTTCATGGTCATATAAGTGTGTTGTTCTTTAGGTGAGGTGATCATCTAAGTGAGATGGTCCTCACTTCATGGTCATATAAGTGTGTTGTTCTTTAGGTGAGGTGGTCATGTAAGTGAGGTGGTGTTCACTTCATGGTCATATAAATGTTTTGTTCTTTAGGTGAGGTGATCATCTAAGTGAGGTGGCCCTCACTTCATGGTCATATAAGTGTGTTGTTCTTTAGGTGAGGTGATCATCTAAGTGAGGTGGTCCCCACTTCATGGTCATATAAGTGTGTTGTTCTTTAGGTGAGATGATCATCTAAGTGAGGTGGTCCCCACTTCATGGTCATATAAGTGTGTTGTTCTTTAGGTGAGGTGGTCATCTAAGTGAGGTGGTCCCCACTTCATGGTCATATAAGGTGTGTGTTCTTTAGGTGAGGTGGTTATCTAAGTGAGGTGGTCCTCACTTCATGGTCATATAAGTGTGTTGTTCTTTAGTTGTGATCATCTAAGTAAGGTGGTCCTCACTTCATGGTCATATAAGTGTGTTGTTCTTGAGGTGAGGTGATCATCTAAGTGAGATGGCCCTCACTTCATGGTCATTTTAATGTGTTGTTCTTTAGGTGAGGTGGTCATCTAAGTGAGATGGTCTTATACATGTAAGTGAGTTGGTCTTTAGGTGAGGTAGTCTTCTATGTAAGGTCTTATAAGTGAGCTGGTGGTTTTCCTAGTGAGGTTGTTTTTAGGTGATGTTTTCTTTAGGGGAGGTGGTCTTCTATGTGTATATGAGCTCTTACAAGTGAAGTGATCATCTAAGTGAGGTTGTCCTCACTTCATGGTCTTAAGGGTGAGTTGGTCTTTAGGTGAGGTGGTCATCTAAGTGAGATGGTCTTATACATGTAAGTTAGTTGGTCTTTAGGTGAGGTAGTCTTATATGTGAGATCTTATAAATGAGGTGGTTATCAAAGTGAGGTGATCTTCTAAGTGAGGTGTTCTTTAGGTGAGGTGGTCATATTATTGAGGTGGTCTTCTAAGTGAGGTGGTCTTCTAAGTGAGTTGGTCTTTAGGTGAGGTAGTTTTTAGGTGAGGTTTTCTTTAGGTTAGGTGATCTGTAGGTGAGGTGGTCTTTTACATGTACATGTATGTGAGGTCTTACAAGTGAGGTGATCATCCAAGTGAGGTGGTCCTCACTTCATGGTCTTAAGAGTGAGTTGTTCTTTACGTGAGGTGGTCGTATACATGAAAGTGAGTTGGTCTATAGGTGAGGTACAGTAAAACCTGCTGTAGCAATCACCTGTATATAAAGACCACCTGGTCATAAAGACAATTTTTTGCTGTCCCCAATAGTACTGTTTGTATACAAATCAACCTGTATTAAAGGGCCACCTCCCTATATTGGTTATGTTGTGTCCTGAAGGGGTCTTTATATACAAGTTTCACCGTAGTCTTCTTTGTAAGGTCATCTAAGTAAGAAGGTCGTTAGGTGAGAAGATCTTCTAAGTGAAGTGGTCTTATTAGTGAGGTGGTCTTCTAAAGGAGGTGGTCTTGTACATGTAAGTGAGGTGGTCTTCTAAGTGAGGTGGTCTTGTACATGTAAGTGAGATGGTCTTCTAAGTGAGGTGGTCTTTAGGTGAGGTTTTCTATAGATAAGGTGACCTTTAGATGAAGTTTTCTTCAGGTGAGATGGTCTCTAGGTGAGGTTGTTGTTAGATGAGATCTTTAGTTGAGGTTATTGTCAGATGAGGTCTTTAGGTCAGGTCGTTATTAGATGAGTTGGTCTTTAGGTGAGGTTTTCTTGAGGTGAGTTGGTCTTTAGGTGAGGTTTTCTTTAGGTGAGTTGGTTTTTAGGTTAGGTGGTCTTTAGGTGACGTTTTCTTTAGGTGAGTTGGTCTTTAGGTGATGTTTTCTTTATGGACATCTTTGTAAGTTTAAACTTTTCAACTGATTCTAAATCCTTTTTATGAGTTTATGGAACATCAACATAGTTATGTTATGCTAAGTTGTTTATTGGGAACAAGTCTAAGCACATTTTGCAGTATGGGATTAATAACACATTATATTGATGCAAAATTACACATGTATGTGCATTTCAGCAACATAAACTCAACTTCAAGATCGAAATTTCCAAATCACACTTCTATTTGTATAATTTTGCTTTTTAAAACTACAAAAATATACTAATTTAGTAGTAAATAAACACTCTTGTAGTCTAAGCACTGTACTTAAATGACATTACAGCTCTAAGAGGCAATTATCTACCTTTCAGAAATGACATTAAGACCTGTCAAATCTCAAATGGATCCATGTTAATTTGACAGACTGATTATCTCCCCTTATATTGAGTTTCACCATATATAGCACTTTCATGAGTGATGCATTGTGTGTGTGTGGGTGGGTGGGGTGGGGTCGGAACATTCATGAACTTTAAAAGCTCATGGGAGGTTATTTTTTGACTTTCACACACTTGTATTGACATTGATTTACTTTGTTATTTCAGGGTTTTTTCAAAAGAAGTATGCAGAAGGAAGAAAAGTATCGATGCTTTTTTGGAGGGGAATGTGAAATAACCCCACAGAATCGAAACCGATGTAAATCCTGCCGTTTCCAGCTGTGCCTTAAAAATGGAATGTCATTTCAAGGTCTGTGCTTTGTACTCTTTTTTATTTTAGTTTGATCCTTATATAGTAAAATCTCTATAACTTGTGGTGTGATGGAGTCTCATGAACCCTGTGAGACAATATGCCTATAAAAATTGTAGGTCAGGTGTAATTTAGAATTAGGAACACAAGAAAATCGGTCTTTATAGAAAGGTGGTCTTTATAAAGAGGTTGATCAGTACGCAAATCGTACTGTATGTACTTTCTTTATTGCTAATTCCCATGGCGATGAAGTCAATATTTCGCTTTAAAAACTATAGATATTGAAATAAAAATTCTGTGGAGTAAAGAGTTTGTATAGTAGAACCTTCCTATTAAGGCCACCTACATGTAACTTAGCACCTCATATTGGTCTGATTAGTAAGTTGGTCACTAAAATGAGGATCAATGTTAATTGAGAAATTTTCATATCTCTGATAAGCGGTATATATTTTCCGTATGTATACTAAATTTGTCACATTATGCGATTGTCATTCGACATTATGTGATTGTAAACATGTAACGGCCCAAAGAAATGGCACTGAATTGGGTTTGTCTGTGGCAGTGATACGGTTAATGAATTTACTGGAACAGAGTTTGAGGCATGCATCTATAATTTTCAGTTAAATGTTCAGAAAGATGACAAATTTGTTAGCCACGTTGTCATATGGGTGATACGTTTTCACATCACATGCCCAAGTTCCTGTATTTCCAGAGTTGGAGATATGAAACTGTATCACCCATGATATACGGTGAAATTAAGACAGGGCAAATCTGTTTTCTGTCATAAAAAGGCAAAAATAACAAGGGGCGAAAATTTTCAGGTACATGTATACAGTCCTTCTTTGTTCTGGTTTGAGTCATATACAGGCACGTTCATTTTTGTTTCATAAGATTATTATCTATTACCATTTTCTGATAGCTGTCTATGTTCAATAAACTTTTCTCAAAATATTGTTCAGGCTCGTATAATTCAATGGAATCTTGTAAATCTTTGCACGTCTGTGTGGAAGTCTATTGACTTTCTTTCTAAATTGGGTTGGAATATATTGATTTTTTTATGGAAACCACTAGTAATACTGTAGAGAAAAATGTTAACTTCTCAGTAAGGCCAACATAAAATAAATGTGTGTTTCCTATTATTACCTGTCTGACCATATTTTTGGCCTTGATTTCTAAAATCATGTATTATTGACTTTGAGCAAAGGGAAACAGTCATATAGGTTCGTGCAAATTCTGCCTCTCCACAGTTTTTCTGCAGTCTCAAAATAATTAGCACACACAAAAAATAAGGCTTCCATCAAGGATATTCAGTGTGTGTTCTTTCTATTCATGCAGTTTTGGCTTATCTGGCCCGAAGGGCAAAGTGAGCTATTGCTATTGCCAAAGGTCTGGCGTCCATTATTGTACGTCTGTTAACTTTTGCATTTAAACATCTTCTTGTCAAGAACCATTTGGCCAATTTTTACCAAACTTGGCATATAGCATCCCCATGTGAAGCAGCATAAAGTTTGTGAATGAAAAAGAGATAGGACCAATAGGTGCCTAAAAGGACCAAAACTTGGTACATCTTTAAATATCTACTTCTCATAAACTAATGATCAGATGAGGTTTAAATTTTGTATGCATGATTGTTAAGTCAATATCTACAAAGTTTGCAAACAAAAATGAAATCTGTCTATCAGGGGCTTCAGTAACACAGGGTATATTTGTATTACAAATTGTTTTATAACTCAAAACTGATTGACTTTTTGTATACAAAGATATATGAGAAGGTTGTTAGAAATTACCTGAGGATCATTTTGACCAAAATTCAAATTCATGGGAAGTAAATGGAAAATATATGTTTGTTTGTAAAATTTTCAACATTTTGGACTACTTCTCCAGAACCATTGGACCAATTTGAACCAAACTTGACAGGAAGTATAACCATGTAAAGCCCCATAAAGTTTGCAGATGGGCAAGGAGTGCCATGGGGGGGGATAAATAGGCTAGAACGAATGATTCAGCTATATTTTTGATTAATACATGTATCCCTCTCCAAAATTATTAAAGCTAGAAAAAAAAAACTGTTACTTAAAATAGCGGCTTGCAGAAATCCAAATATTTCATTGGTTGGAAATTGTCGGGGGTCGAAACCCTTATGTCTTTTTTGTGAATTTTTCATGTTTTTGGATGTTTTTTGACATTATCTTGAAAAGTATAATAGATAGAGTAAAAGTCAAAGGAGCAAAAACGTTCAGCATGCAAAGATCTACTAAAAAGTCAATAGGGCCGAAATTGTTAGGTTGCCCCTTCTGTAAACTTACCATATTTTTGACTTCTTCTCTGAAACCACTGAAGGAATTTCAATGAAACTTAACAGGAAGCAAGTGCTCAAAGTCATTTACCAAGTTTGTAGTTTTCAGCCAGATTAGTCCAGGGGTGGATCCAGGGTAGGACAGAATAGGTCCCAAAAGGTACACCCCTCTGAACCGCTGCATGAATTGAAAAACGGATTGTTTCTGAGTGATCTACATGGATGTATGATTCAAGTTTGAATTTTTTAAAATATCGGAATATTGATTGGTACTAAAGGAATTTTGATGAAACTTGACAGGAAGCAAGTGCTCAAGGTCTTTTACCAAGTTTGTAGTTTTCAGCCTGATTGGCTCAGGGTTGGATCCAGAATGGGGCAGAATAGGTCCCTAAAGGTACCTTCTTTGAAAATCTTCTTTTCCAGAACTGACACATGTACTGGAAAAACAGATTGTTTCTGAGTGATCTACATGGATGTATGATTCAAGTTTGTATTTTTCATAGAAGTCGGAATATTAATTTTTGACGCTTTTTGAGGTCTTTTCAGCCTTTGTCATTTTAATGAATTTTTGCATGATTTCCTCAATTATCTCCCCTTGCATTCTCTATGATGCATTCATTTAATGTGTTTTACTTGTAATTAGGTGAAGAAATGTGTTTGTGCAAGAATTTTGCAGAACTTTAATTTCTAGAATTTTTTATGAATTTGTTAAGACTGCAAATAAGAGGGAGGGGGTGCATTTTTCACACTATCAGCTTTTGTTTCAAAACTACAGAAGGAATTTTGACTTAACTTACAGGAAGCAAGTGCTCAAGGTCTTTTACCAAGTTTGTAGTTTTCAGTCAGATTGGCTCAGGGGTGGATCCAGGGCGGGGCAGAATAAGTCCCAAAAGGTACTTTTTTTGTTTAAAAATCTTCTTTTCTAGAACCCCTACATGAATTGGAAAAACAGATTATTTCTGAGTGATCTACATGGATGTATGATTCAAGTTTCTATTTTTCATAGAAATCAGAATATTAATTTTTGACACATTTTTAAGGTCTTTTTAGACCTTGTCATTTTCATTAATTTTTGCATGATTTCCTCAATTATCTCCCCTTGCATTCACAGTGCTGCAATTTGATGATCACAATCATGATAATTTGAAATGTACATGTAATTGATATGATTAAATTCCATGTTAATTTGAAATGTATTTGTTAACTGTTAAATATCACGATAATTTGAATTGCAATTGATAGCGATTAATTTCATGATAATTTGAAATGTAATTGATAACGATTAAATTTCATGATAATTTGAAATGTAATTGATAACGATTAAATTTCATGATGATATGAAATGTAATTGATAACGATTAAATTTTATGATAATTTGAAATTCAATTGATAACGATTAAATTTCATGATAATATGAATTGCAATTGATAACGATTAAATTTCATGATAATTTGAAATGTGATTGATAACGATTAAATTTCATGATGATATGAAATGTAATTGATAACGATTAAATTTCATGATAATTTGAAATTTAATTGATAACGATTAAATTTCATGATAATATGAATTGCAATTAATAATGATTAAATTTCATGATAATTTCTAATGTACATGTAATTGATAATGATTAAATTTCATGATAATTTGAAATTCAATTGATAACGATTGAATTTCATGATAATTTGAATTATATTTGATAACGATTAAATTTCATGATAATGTGAATTGCAATTGATAAAGATTAAATTTCATGATACATGTAATTTGAAATGCAATTGATAACAATTAAATTTCATGATAATTTGAAATGCAGTTGATAACAATTAAATTTCATGATAATTTGAAATGCAATTGATAACAATTAAATTTCATGATAATTTGAAATGCAGTTGATGATGATTTAAGTGGCTCGATGTTGTTGACATACAGTACGGGCCACGCGGATTCCGCAAAAGTCACGTCATCGCGGTGGTCATATAAATCTTGCTCAATAAATTCGCCGCGAATACGCGATCAGGCTATTGAGCTCAACGCGGTCGCGGCAGTTTGCGATGGATAAAATCATCGCGGCAGTTTGCGATGGAAAAAAATCATCGCGGCAGTTTGCGATGGAAAAATTTATCCCGCAGTTCGCGGCTTGAGAAACTTAAATTATATCGATGATTAATTAGGTTATCATTACTTTACATGTGTTAACATTACTTGGAAAATTCCAGTCCAGCGTGTCTTTTAAAAGTATTATCGACAGCATTAACATTCTGAATTAGTATAATGTGGAGTAAACATCAAATGTGTTTTATACTGGACTTAAAAACAATTTATTCCGCTGAAACTGCCAACTTCATAATCAATGTGAACGTGTTAAACGGAGCAAAAGTACGTTTATTTTCTGTTAAGTTGGCTACAATGCTGAAGCACTGTATCTCGAATCATTAGCATATTCATCATAATTTGACTTTTTTCTTAAAACGCCAGTTTCAACCTGATTTAAAAACAAGGAGTTTCGCCAACTAGCAACAGAAAGAATTATTTTTAGTTACGCAACCTAGTTGCGAAATATTTTCAAAAAACTGTTCGTTTGAGAATAATGCTTTATCGCACAAATAAGTGACCGCGAGTCCTCATTCTTTAAAAAAAAAACGCTTACAGATACAAACATCGACCCGCTCGAAGCTGAGAAAAAATAGAGCAATGAGAAAATACCGATATCGGAAACGATGGTCACTGACCTGTTGGTCCCTCGTGCAGACATGTTCTAATTTTATTTAGATTATAAAAAATAATCTTCTAACACATGACAGCGATATATAAAGCTATATCGCTGCTCATGATATTTGATATGGCATTTCATTACCTGAAGTCCATGAAGTCCCGCCTTTTTCGTCTGACGTTTACCCTCAGGTGATTATTTTACCCCGCCCCTAGTATACGTAATTTTAGTTTGGCGGTTTGTCTGTCCAATCATCGTATCAATCATCATGAAGCTCTGTGGGTCATATATATATATATATATAACACGTTTAGTTGAGAGAGAAACTATTGAAACTAAAATGATATATTTTCCAGACCAAACCTCATTTAATTTGATGTTTTTTTATATTCGCTACTCTGGGAGAGTGTTTTGATGGAATTTTCCGTTTTCAAAAATTAATTTTGCTTTATCCCCATGTAATCTAATTAAAAAAAACCAAAATGACTTCTCGGAGAAAAAAATAAAGATATGTCACCGAAAACGCTAAAACTATGATAAACGAACTGAATTATTCACCCAAAGGACCCTCGAGTTCATTAATTGACAAAAAATGATCTCGGTATTAAAATTCAAAGGATTGGAACTATACCCACAATCCAAACCGTAAACGGCTGAGATTGTTTCTGTCATGTTTAAAATTTTACTTTACTGGGAGTTAAATACAAAATGGCAGTTCTGGATTTATATTTGATAAAATTATAACTTTTAAAGTATTTCTGACGAGTCATATTCGCATTATTAATCAGGATCGCTGACAGTTAATTTACAAAAAAAAAAAGCCGTTTTGTTAAATTAATTATTTTATACTTCCTACTCAGTCTGAAAACTGTGGCAATATTGTTAAAAAGATTCTTAACTTCAATATAGATTCCCAAAACATGAGTAAGTCAAGAATGATATTTAAATCTTAAAGAACGACTGATCCAAGCTCTACATATTTCTTTTCGAAAAAAAAAAATCTAATTGCTGCCTCCCCCGAAGATCCACTAATCGTTAAACAGAATCCACATTATTTGTTACAAATATGGCTCCTCGATCAAGACCTCAGACCAAAGCTATTACATAACAGGGACAAAATATCGATTCTGATGAACGGGGTATCCTTACTTGAAACTTGAACCTTATCGACAGGTCATAAATCACTGTCAAAAGATAACCAGATGATGTGAGTGTAATATAAGGACTGTATGCCTTCATTATCAGAGGGAATATCGAAAAAAAAACATTTTGGTAATCCCTAAAAATTAAAAAGGATATATGCATTTAATATCTTCAGAAAATAGATTTGTTAAAATTTGATAATATACTTTCTTAATGTCCATCATGTCAGTCACAGTAGGTGTCCGGCATGTTAAAGAAACCTTTACTGCTCAATGGTCGTTAAAGCATATGCAAATTTTTGGTGACGTCTGTGAAATATTCTTTATGGGACGTTAAACAACGATAAACAAACGTAGCATCTGTGTGAAATATATTACACACGTAAAAATTTTAAGTACAAATGAAATAATAATAATAAAAATCAAAAATTCTCCGTGAGAACTTTTTTAAATTTATTTTCCAAGTTTTTTATTTACAAGTTGCAGAAAAGAATTTCTCCCGACTGATTCGAATAGATATACTGATAGCATAGCAATATAATTGGTAAGAAGAATACGCGTTAAAAAATAGCATGAAAAACTCCTTTCATAATCGACTAGTTTCAAATGAGGTAGGGGGCGATACATCCTTTCGCCATAATAGTCATTTCTTTCAGTCATCTTTCAACCAAACATTTTGATAGTGCAGGCAGTATAATGATAGGGGGGGCCGTAGCATATTTTCGTGTCACCTGATGTGTGATTGACGGAATTTCATCAGTTTTATTTTTTGAAACTATAAACCTCCAGACATTGATTGAATTCTGACCTCCTTAATCGTTAAAAATATTTCGTTGAGAGCCCGATGAGGTATCCGTTTCTCCATGATCCAACTGTGTTTGCTTCGCAGAAATGGTAAGATATAAAAGCCCACTTCACAGAGTTGCTTATCACATTGCGACTCGTCTTTATTCCGGCCAAAGACACAGTTATAAGTGTACAAATCCCAAGGAAATTTCAAGGAGAGGCGTGGAGTTTATTGTGCCCGCAATGCAAGGGATCATGGATTTAAACTTCGCCGGAGACGATTGGCCCCGTGTCACAATAGGTGTCGGCACAATGAAGAACCCTCAAGTGTCGAGCATAGGCCAAAATTTTAGTTTATTTTTGTGACGTCTCCATCAGTTTGACTTTTTAGTTTGGCTTTTTCATGATTTGTATTTCAACATGACAAATTGAAAAAAAAAATGAAAATAAAGTTTAAGCGTAGAGTAATTATGGTAACTGTTTACGGTTGATCTACGTGGTTTTTTCACTCAAGACATTTGCCCCACTTATTTAAAGTGCAAGAACTTTGTAGACCTTTAAATAAAACAAAATATCAAAACAAAAAATTATTAAACTAAATATATCTCTATGTAATTTTCAGAGCTATAAAAAGGCTTTCGCAATAAACAAGGCTAGGTCTGTGAGCATCTTAGCGTTTAAAGGACTAAATTTTAAAGTACGGTTAATCCAAATCTGGTGTTTTTAAAAAATCTATTCCCCCCCCCCCCCCCCGACCCCCCCCCCGCCCCCCCCAAGAATCATCTTCGTTAATCAGAGTCAACATTTCTTGACCAACTAGTTATAATGGCTCCTCGTTGACGACCGCAGATCAAAGCAATTACATAACAGGGACAAAACATCAAGTCTGGGTGAACAGGGTATCCAGGTGACGGGGTCAGCCTCAACAGATAAAAATTCACATTCCTATGTTACACAGATATACGCGTAAGTCAAGAACTGGTCTAGTTTTATATATAAATATTGCTAAATTAAAAATTAATATGGAATCTATTATAAGAATATCGGGGATATCAATGCTACATATATTTTATAACCAATTTTATAACAAAAAAACATGTATTACAGTTTCGTTTGGAGTGATGCGCTACTTGATTAGGGTGGATGTAGATATACACAGATTATCGAACAAAATTTTTATTTTGAACTGTTCAAAATATAGCATGCATTACATAGGCGTCGGAGCCGGAGGCTATTAAGCGACCCCCCCCCCCCCCCACTTTTTTTTTGGCAAAGATCGCCATAGGTGACAAAAAACTTTTTCGCGTGTGGTCTTTTAATTTGGTTTAGCCCCCCCCCCCCCCCCACTTTCAATTTGCTTGCGACGCCTATTTCAAACGTTTTATTTTTTCGAAATCAATTGTTAAATTGTATTTTTTGGATCATTAGACGCGCCAACATTAACTCGGGTCACAATCAAGGGAACTGTGCATTTTTAATTGTTTTCTATTTATCTTTTAGTCATTAAAACGTCATTATACGGTTTTAAATTATTTTAAAGAGCGTAAAATATATTTTTAAGTACAATAAAATAATTAATCAAGTATAATATATTTGCATAAATTCAATATATCATTTAGCCAATACATAGGCGTCGGAACCGGGGGGGCTTAGCCCCCCCCCCCTTTTTTGCAAAGATAGACATAGGTGTTGAAAATTGGGGTATAGTCTGGTTTGTGTTGTGTGTTGTGGTGTGTGTGTGTGTGTGGTTTTTAAGTTGGTTAAACCACTCCACATTCATTTATGCTTCCGACGTCAGTGATATTGATATACGTAGTCGATACTTCGACCATTTCCACCCAATCAATTTGATTGTGTAAGCAAGTAAATGCTGTCATTGCATATTTCGTGTCACCTGATATGATCTTGAATATGCATGTATTGGCGTGATTTGCAACAATCATGACTCCCGCTTGTGAGTTTGGATTATCATGTTTTATGTCATCATCAATACCGGTAAGAAATAGTCACCACCCCCCCCCGACCCCCCAAAAAAGCCTGTTAGACAGTAAAATATCGCTGATTAACTTTTTCCTTTTCATAAAGTCGGTAGGTTATTTTTGTCGAGAGTTTATTTTTCAGCAACTATGTAATACATGTATGTAAACAATAAAAGATCAAGTGGGTATTTTTATTTTATCTAAACCATTATTTCAGAATCATCTTTATTAGTGAAATGAACAACGGTCTTTGCCATGATATGATATGATCATGTAGGACAACAATAAAGCAACTCAGTATTCACAAATTTTATATTCGAAATATGATGTCACGGATCTAGATGCCCCAATATTTTTCCCAATATTAAGATAAATCATAAAGTACGGCTGATCCAAATCTGGTTGTTTGAAAAAAAAAATCTAATACCCCCCCCCCCCCCCGAAGATCCATCTTCTTTAAGCAGAGTCCACATTATTTAACAACTTACAGTTTATAATGGCTCCTCGTTGAAGACCACAGATGAAGCAGTTACATAACAGGGACAAAACATGGGTGAATATCCATAGCGACGGGGTCATAAATCGCTGTCAAGAGATAAAACTCAGCTTCTTATGTACACAGATATACGCGCAAGTCATGAACTGTATCTAGTTCAAATGGTGGTTATATATACGCTAAATAAAAAAAATTGATATCGAATCTATTATTAAAACATCGGGATATTAATGCTACATATATATTTTACCATTTTATGACAAAAATACATGATAAAGTTTTCGTTCTGGAAGAATGCGCTACTGAGTTAGGATGGATGTAATATACACAGATTATGGAACAAATTTCATTCTAAACTGTTAAAATATAGCTTGCATTAATTTCAAATGGTTTATTTTCAATTTCGAAATCAATTATTACATTGTATTTTTGGATTATATACCGACGCCCCGACATTTAAACTTAGTCACAAACAAGGGACATAAAACGTCATTTAACTGTTTACAATTTCACAATTTAAGTACAATAAAATAATTAATGAATGATAATATGTTTGCACAGATTCAATATATCCATTTAGCCATATATTTATATATATAATATATATATATATATATATATATATATATCCATTGAGTACTTTAGAGGCGGACGGTAAGTCGGACGGTTTTTCTTTCCAGTCTGTAATTGATTCTAGATAGATGTGGAAAAACACGCAAAATTTGTAAATAAAAAGTCCGTTAAAATGCATGTATCATTCTGTGTCCTTTTCTTATGGGACTTTGTTGTCAATACTTTGAGCCATCTTCCATCCAATCAATTTGATTATGCAGACAATTGTGCTGTCATAGCATATTTCGTGTCACCTGATATATGATTGACGAAATTCAGATCTTGAATATGTATGTATTGGGTGTGATTTGCAGCAATCATTACTCACTTTCAAAGAGGGGTTGAAGCATCCTGTGGACTGTAATACATTTAAATTAATGTCAATCTGATTTTTTTATTATTAATTGTAATATACAAGTTTAAATCGTGTTGTATATTTTATTAAAAAAAACAACACCAGTCATATTTACCCCTGTGCGGTAGTTTGACGATGACCAGAATCATAATTCCAGATTAATTTGCATAAGAAAAATCAGACACGACTTGTTCAATTTTGATCAAATAGCTTGTTTTACAGTACATGTTTGATCGATGTTGAAATCGATTTTCAAACGAAGGTTTACTTGCAGGAGCCTGTGTCTCTCCCCGGGTATTTTGAATTCATATATCAAGTGGTTTTTTTTACATATGCATTTTTGTTTTGAATGAATAGAACCCAACGATTGCTATCCTCCAAACCTGTACATGTTTAAAATAAGTTTTTGAAACCTGGAATTTTACTTTTATAAAGCATCGAATGGTAAAAACTTTTTAAAAAGACTTTGTAAAAAGTTTTTACCCGCGTGAATGAATTGTATTTTTCGTATAACGAAATTCGGGTACAGATTTCCTTGAAATTTTGTTAATACATGTATATTATTCGTACCACTTTAATCTTAAGTTTAAAAAAGAGTACACAGTTGCACAATACTTTAAACTGAAAAATATTAAAGTCGGGTAGATAAAGGTATCGGAACCCCAAATTCAATTACATTAGCTTTAGTGTATCATAAACGTCCGGTAGTTTAAGTGGAATGGTCAGGAGACCTGGGCCCAGCACCATAAAACTTAAGAATTACTTAAGTATAAAAAATTTTACTCAATTTGGCTAATCCTGAATCTGATTGCAAGCAGCCAATGAGATTTTCTCAGACTTAAGTAAATTCTCAAGTTTAGGTGCCGGGCCCAGGAAATTCTATACCTTTATACTAGTATCGCATACATGATAATTCTATTGATGTAAAACGTTTTTGATTTTAAATCATGATGAACCTTGATATTATATGCAGCAGGCGAAGAACTGTTTTAAACCATTAAACCAATGAAACAAAACATAGTACCGTTAAAATATTGGGAATGAGAAATACATCTTTTGACCGAGAAAAAATACATGTGTGGAGAGAGAGAGAGAGGGAGAGACAGAAAGAGAGAGAGATTTCAGAACTTCGAATTTTTAAGGGCCGTCACAAATTTGGCTTACAGTTGTTGTTTGAAAATCTGTTTTATAAACCAGATACGTAGATAACTAAACGTAATACGAAGTAGGTAGTGTCCTATGACATATTTGTATTTTTTGTGAAAATTAAAACGTCGTCCATTCATGCATGTTTTAAATTTTCACAAAAATTACAAATATGTCATAGACAGTAGGATCGAAAGAAAATAAACCTCGATAGATTAGTCGAAGTTCCGTTATTTCTTTTTGTCGATAAATGATATCACAAAATTTGTGTAAATTGACATACGATGTCTAATATCACGGTTACGGATAGTTGAAAAGCGATATACTTGTAAGGTAGAAGGTCCCACGTTCCTACTCTGTGCCAAAATGTGATTACACTTCACGCACGGATAACTTTGACTTGACGGCTTGGGTTAATCAATTTCATTACATGACGTAGAAGAACTTTGGTGTTTGATGCAATATAACAGAACTATTGAACAAAGTGAAAGTCTTTTTTGTTTGGTTTGGGATCAATTTGAAGGTACATAATTTCGGGTACTATAGGAAGATAATTGTCGCATTTATAGTGAATAGCATCAGATTGACCTCGCATAAAAAAAAAAACAAAACAGAATTCCGTTCGACAATTTTCAGAAGTATACGGAATCAGCAGCCGCTATTTGCGATGGTTTTCAACAGCCGCGATTTGCGATGAATTTCAACAGCCGCGATTTGCGAGGAATTTTCAACCACCGCGCGATGACGGCGACCGCGTTAAAATAGCCGCGATTTCATCGCGGACGACTGCTCATAACTAACCCCGCCGCGATGACGTGACTTTTGCGGAATCCGCGTGGCCCGTACTGTAACATCATCACCACATGGTGACATTTTCCGACTTATTCAATAATTATAAAAAAATAATTAATGCAATCTAGAAAATAGTAATTTTACAAGGAAAAAAATACCAAAACTAGAAAAAGAAAATGGAGAGATTATCACAAGTCAGAAAGAAATTTTAAATGAAGCAATGGATTTTTTTTAAAGAGTATATTTGATGAAATAATAAAACTGAAAATGAAGTCGCTAATACATTACAAAATATAAAAAATAGGAAAAGTTCAGGATCTGATGGTTTCACAACTGAATTTTTCCAAATGTTTTTGGAAATATTTAGGTAGTTTTTATCGTCGGGTCACTAAATTATGGCTTTGAAAAAAAATGAATTTTCTGTAATTCAGAAACAAGGAATTATTACTTGTTTGCCAAAAGGTGACAAACCAAGACACTTTATGAAAAACTGGAGGCCTATTTCTTTACTCAACACTACATGTATTTATTTAACAGCATCAGGTACAATAGCAAATAGAATAAAAACAGTTTTGGACAAATTGATTAGCACAGATCAGACAGGTTTTATTTTTGGTAGATATATTGGTGAAAATACTAGGCTGATTTATGATTTAATGCAATATGCAGAAGACGGTGATATTCCTGGTCAGATATTATTAATTGATTTTGAAAAAGCCTTTGTCTCATGGAAATTCATACAAGAAGTCTTTGATTTTTTTTTTAATTTGGACCAAGTATTAAAGGGTGGATAGAAACATTATACACAAATATTACTTCTGCTGTAAATCAGGTGGGAAACATATCTACCTTTTTTCATGCAAATAGAGGTTGTCGTCAAGGTGATCCCATTTCACTCTATATATTCATTTTATGCTCAGAAATATTGGCCATTAGAATAAGAAATAACAGAATCAATCACTTACAAATCAAAGGAATTTAACTATTAATAACATACATGTACCAATACTTTTATCACAGTTCACTGATGATACATCTCTTATACTAAATGGGTCAAAACCTTCTCTACAGGAGGCAATGAATGAACAAAATCTTTATGAAAAAATATCTGGTCTTAGAATAAATCTCAGCAAAACAAAAGTTATATGGACTGGTAATAAAAAAATACATCCAGGAAGCCTATACAGAATGGAAAATAGATTGGGGTATAACAAATTATTAAAAAAATAAATGGTGAACTTTTCAATTTTCTTTGGAATAGTAAAATACAGATGTAGATAAAATAAAAAGAAACGATGTAGTCAAAGAATATTGGTCTCAATATGATTAATTTAACATTATTTAAATTTATTGTATTTTTTTATAGCTACCTGAAAAATGTTTATTTAAAGAAGACAAATTATTAATGCTAAATGTATTTTACTTCAAGGCCAACGTCATTCAGAAAAAGAACAGCTACGTGTATCATGCCACTTTAGCCCATCTACCCTTTAAAATAATAAAAATCAATGATGCAGACCATTCCAAATGTGTCTCTAGGGGTTTACATATGTTTTTCAGAATGTCAGTGATTGAAATCTTTTTGTCTCATTGTAGCTGTAAAGATGGGAAGAATACCAAAAATTGAAAAGGAACGTGCCTTAAAAGAATGTAATTCAAAAAGCTATGTTAACATGCCATCTAAGCAACTTGTGAAAAAGCAAAGATTCGCTGTAGAAACAGAAAAACCAACCCCAACTGTGCCGACATGCAATGGACACAAATCTAGTTCTAAAGACAGTATTTTAAAATATGATGACTCCCATCATTTAAAGTATGACAGCTCTCATGATTTTGATACTTCATACTGCTCTAAGAACTCTGAGATCGAACCAGGTATACAGTTGTTACAAGACAATAATATGAAATTTCAATCCTGGGTTGACACAAATTCTCAATACGAAAGTAGTTACAGCAACTCTAGTACTGAATGTAATATCGTAAATGTGAACACTGTTGCGAAAAGTGAAAGACCAGTAAGTTTGTCTTGTGAATATGTCAAATTTTCAGAATCTGAAAGTTCTGATAAAAACGGAGAATTACAATTAGCCAATTTGAATGGAAAGAAAGGTCGATATACACCGTCCATGATCAAAGTGCTAATTGAAAAGGTCATTGAGACTTCTCAGGAGAATATATGCAGGGTTGGATTAAAGGACAGTGACGTTGATATGGAAGATATCAAATATAATAATGATTCCAGTATCTGTAACAATGGCTGGGCAAATTCAGAAAGTAACAGTAATAATAGCACTCCAGAATCAGTTTATGAATCGTCCATGTCCTCTGCAGAAAAAAAAGATGGAGTGAGTTCAATGAGCTATTCGTGCTTTGATTTAGTTCAACCTAGTGCTATTTTTGGCAATATTCCGCTGCACGTGTTGACAGAAGATCATGTCGATAAATTGAAGCATACGGATATCTACGTGGCTTTAAAAGAAGACCCGATCCATATGATTAAAAGCATTATCAGCGTGCTGAAGACCAGTAATGATAATAAAGACCCTGTCTTATTTCTCGACCCTTACTTTGGTCATATGACCACAGATTCTAGAAAACTCATGCAAATGACTTTACAGAAACTTATCCCGCAGGTAAATGCCTTTTTGAAGCCACAGTGGAGTAAAAGAAATTATGTGAGGAATCATCTAGAAAAATTGGTAAGCACTTTGGTTGAAGTTTGATTCTAAATAATGATTCAATTTTTTATCATCACTTAATAATCATTCTTATCAAACCCCACGTTTGTCGTTGTCGTCCTGGTCATCATCATTGTTATAAAATAATCCATGTTACGTATATAGTCGTAAGTAATTATTATAGTTCATTTCATACAGCATGGTTTAGTGGAGTCTTGTGAACCCTTTCTCGACCTTGGGATAATGCATTATTACAACATTAAATTACAGATGTAATACTGGCTAAAGTAATCCTTCCTATAGATTGTCATATGTCTGTGTCCCTAGCGCAGAATGAAGTACAATTCCCTTGGGTAGAATCAACCATATGATACGGGAAAAGGTCTCTTTGCTCCATGAAGTTATACGAATCCGACAATATCTCAAAATAAATCTACAGAAACTTTAGTAAAAGCAAAAGACCTCTGAAAAAAGGTCATATGCCCAAAGTTGTCAGGTGAGCCCTAACAGGGATTATTTCCCATTTGAAGTTAAATTTTCAAGATGACATAGCTTTCAAGTAATCCAGATTCCAGGATATAATTTCATTCTTTATACATTAACTAGATATGTGCATCGTTTACGACTACTGAGCAGGAAGAAATGCCGGGGGTGTGGGAGCAGCTAATGATAAGTGTTGAACATTTCAATGAAATAATTATTGGTAAGTGTTGTAAGAAGATTTGTGATGTTTTGAAAAGAAATGCTATAGAATCAGAAATTTTCATAGAAATAAAATTTCATTGTTTTAAAGGGGAAGAAATTTGACTGTACGGCAGTACATGTAGGTCACATGGCATGGTTTTCGGGTTAACTATAACAGATTTACAATTTCATACCTCTGGTAAAGGTGTGAAACTTGCCTCCAGGGGATCACTAGTTGTATACAGATTACCTCTCCGGATATGGGGACTCAAAGTTTGATGAAAAGTAGATCTGCATGTTTTTAGGATTTTAATCGATGTTATATTGGGTACATTGTAGTTTTTTTTCTTCTGTCAAGCACTTACTAAACAATGACTGATGATGTGTGTACCATTTAATAGTTCATGTACTTTTTTGTTTTTGTTTATCTGATAAAAAATTAACACATAACTCATATTAGTGTTATTTCTGTAGCAAAACTTGACAAATTTTTGCATCGATAGCTTTACTGGGGCCGTCCCAGTTTTTCACGCATACGTCCAACCACAGGGACCTGAAATTCTGTCCGTATATTGATATACAAATAATTTACATAGCTGCCCTCTGTAATGAGGAGGTAAACAAGGGATAAACGAGTAACTGCAGTCTGAGTCGGCAGTGACCCCCAAAACGCGTTGCACTCCTTTCCATTGTTTACCCCCTCATTAAATGGTTTGTATTTCAAGGACAGAATTTCAGGTTCCTATGGTCATGTTCACCATGGTTTTGACAAAACTATATTTCAATGTTGATGATGAAATATCGACTGCGTAAAATGATTCAGGTTACCTGTGGAAAACCCAAGAAAATGAAATTTAATTTTGTCAATTTGACATGTTATTACTTTTCAGAGTATAGCAATTGCTGGTTTGAGCAAACAGGAAAATGTTATCCTGACAAAACTTAAAATCGGCAAGATGTAAGCTTTTTTTAAGTTAATTTTTTATGCTGAAATTATTCATCCATTTATAGTATCAAAGATTGTCAACATCTACCAAATCCTGAACATTTTACCTGATTTTACTGTCTGAGCATTTCCCTAACCCTGCTTCTAAAGAATGCATTGAGTAGGTCGGGTGAATATTCTAGGCTAGAATGCTAATAATTTTAGTTTTGATTAATTTACAGTTACATGCTAATTTTTTGTTTGTTTACTCTGAGACCTAGGAACAAATTTATCATGTTACTTTTTTCGTACTAAATTAAAATACATTACAATATTCCCATATAATTATTTTGGGAAATTCACATCACAGACCAGCGATATATAAATCGCTGCACAGACAAACATCTTCCCGAATTCAGAATGTGTTATATAATTATGTCTCTAACCATACAAATCCAGGAGAAGAATTTGACCTGCAATTGTAATTGTTCCTATACCAAGTCTGCTGTATCTTCTCACTTGACTGATCACATAGGTGACCCACAGAGTACACCTACTCAAGCAAATTGAATCAATACAGTGATTGACAGGCAACTAACTGTCAAACTGAGTTACCTGTACTGAAAGTGAGTGGTCCTTAAAACTTCCCCTTTAAGAAAACAAATCTGTTGACATTCAATTTTAATGAACAATATCTGTATACATGTATATCTGACCAATAAGTATGTTTCACTAAAATGAATACATGTATGTAAGCATGCATGGCACTGAGTCATAATGCATTTCTACCTGATTTCTGCTGTTTTCTTTTCCTTACATTTGTACAATTAGAAAATGGGGGAGTTTATAGCTACATGAAACTCTGTAATGCGGATGCAAACCTGAAAAATGTGGTACATTTGTAAAGCAAACTACAATGGATCCTATCTTGAAGACCACATTCTGAAAACCACTCGGTTAAATAATCCCTCTTTTGAAAGACCACATTTCTGGCAGATGGAATGGTCACACAGGTTCCTTTGTATTTATATTATAACTTGTATCATACATAAAGTTCATCATGGTTTTAATTTCATAGATACAATGAAAACAATGAAATAAACAAAATCAGAACTCATAGTTATATGTAAATACTATATAGTTCCATTCATTATTAAGTTTTATACTGCACTTGCATCTCTCTCTCTCTCTCTCTCTCTCTCTCTCTCTCTCTCTCTCTCTCTCTCTCTCTCTCTCTCTCTCTCTCTCTCTCTCTCTCTCTCTCTCTCTCTCTCTCTCTCTCTCTCTCTCTCTCTCACGCACACACCAGAAATTTGGGACTGTCCAATCTTTTTTGTGGGGAAGAAACCATTTTATACCGCACTAGACTTATTGCTCTCTCTCTCTCTCTCTCTCTCTCTCTCTCTCTCTCTCTCTCTCTCTCTCTCACTCTCTCTCTCTCTCTCTCTCTCTCTCTCTCTCTCTCTCTCTCTCTCTCTCTCTCTCTCTCTCTCTCTCTCACACACACACACACACACATACACACCAGAAATTTGGGACTGTCCAATCTTTTTTGTGGGGAAGAAGCTGATTTTATACTGCACTAGACTTATTGCTCTCTCTCTCTCTCTCTCTCTCTCTCTCTCTCTCTCTCTCTCACATTATTTGTTCGGAGGTATAGGTAATCACAAGTATAGCACATATTTTTATATATATTGATAGATGGAAGTTGGTTTACACGTTTTTGAAATTTTATTCGATATTCCATAGAATTTATACTATGTCACAGCAGAGACAATGAGACATACATTATAGGTCTCTGATTTTTTCTATTTTTATCATTTTGTTATACCAGGGATGTTCAACGGTTTACAAGCTTAGCTTGTTCCCATTTAATAGTATATTTCCTCTTCCATTTTCATTTTTTACCTGTGCTTACAGTTACCTAAGATTGGCTTGTAGTTACCTAATTTATTTGCAAGAAAACAATCACTTTAATTTGTTTATTAAAGTATACAATGTCAAATTCCCATTTCGCCTTAGCTCCATTCCTATGTATATTAAAAAAATGTTCAACCTTTTTTACCCAAGATTTATATTTACATGTTTTGCTATGACTATAACTGAAACTATGACCTATCCATGCATGGTGTGATAGATGTAGATGACTGCATGAAATAGTTAAATAATTTTGGCTATATTTTAAGTTTTTTAACAAGATGACTTTATATATCGCCGAAATTTAAATCTGCATTCAATGCATTGAGTAGATCGGGTGAAATTACCCTACGATGCTCATAATTTTAGTTTTGTTTACATTTACAGATTGAGGTGTTTTTAATGTTTTGTTCGGTGGCTTAAGTTTTTTTTTTTATTATTTATTAATTAAAGAACGTAATGATATAAGAATATTATTGTTTTAGAAAATTTACACCCTGACACAAACACTCATTTCAGGATGGGACTCATTAAAATAATTATCATTAAATAAACAAGTATTTACCGACATGTGTAGGCCATAAAATTTAAAAAATACATATCAAATCACATTATTCCGGAAAATGGTATTACATTTTATTTTGAAAACTATAATGACATATGTTCTTAAAAATATATAAAATTGCACAGTTGTGTTCAGTTCATGAAAACAAGGGATTCTCTCCAAGTTTCAACTGAGTGTTACAATCAGGTCATGATGGGTGGTTCATGCGTTTCCTGTCATAAAAGTATAATCCGGTTGTCGGGATGTTTAGTCAAAGGGCGTCGGTATCGCTGTTCAAGGGACATTAGCTGTGTATTTTTGTTCAAAGGTTTTTGTTTTCATTTTTTACTACTTAGACTGATATAAAATATCAAAAAGGAGAAATGCAAATGCGCAAACATTCTTAAAGTTCTTTAAATTTTGTTAAAAATGTTTGAGAAACCCAAATATTACACTTTTTCAATTGCAATTGATTAATTCAACTTTTTTTTATTATTTTGTATATGAATAACACACACACACAAACACATTGCACGTATTGCCTCTTTTTACCAACAATTATGATACTTGAAATTACCTTTAATTGAATACAATTTTGAGGGGAAAATAAATATTTTCAATTTTAAGAAAACAAAACAAAGCTTTTTTATTATTCTTAGATCTTTATACATGATATTATGATATGGGTACAAAAAAAGGATATACATGTATTGATTATGATAATTGTTGACTATTCTCAATTGGAGCAGGTAATTTACTTTCTTAAATGATTGTCAAAAGATAAGCATAATAAGCACCCTATATTATACGATTCCGTTATGTGAACTACCACATAAAGAAGAACTGAAGAATGTATATAATGAATTTTATTACCTATAAACTGTAAAGTTTTTGGTGAATAAAGAATTGAATTGATTGAATTGTGTACTACACACTGAACAACACTGCATAAACAGCTTAGATTATACACAGTGAGGCTTACACATGCTTAAAGGTGGCTTAAAGGCGCTGAATTTTTCAAGGCCACTAAGGACCTATAAACCCATTCTTAAAGGTGACTTAAAGGCAGCTTAAAGATGGACAAACCTTTAAGACACATAGATTAACCTTTAAGCCATCTTTAAATCATGACTTTAAGATAGGCGTTTGTCCTGTGAGGTTTTCCTGTTGAGAATTTAGATTGAAAGCTCATGACCATGCCATGATATTAAAATTTGCCTCATTTATTTATCCTTACTGGCCGGAGACTAATTCTTGTCAAATACAAATTCTTTCTTGACTACAATGTTTGGATTTGTGGTGGGTGTCCCACTAATATTTCCCACAGGTACATGTACACTAACTAAACACGTGTTTCTCCAAATGATTGTACATGCTGAAATGCATGTACAGTAGATTCCTCTTAATTGCAAAGCCATATCATCAAAGGAACTTATGCAAAACCCAGGAATATGCAAGTAACAGGAATAGTGTATTTTAGTGAATTAACAGGAATAGTGTATTTTAGTGAACAATGGTCATTCATGTTCATCTAATCTTTTCTTTTATATACATACATGTAATACTAATATAAACAACATAGGTACATTAGTAATGGATTCTCATTACGCATTAGGGCAAAATAATGTCATCAAAGCAAAATTTCCATAAAACCTACATGTAGTTTGGTATGTTATCATTTCTGTTAAAATAGTATTGCCAAACATAACTCTTTACCGTATTTAGTGCATTTTCCCCATTTTGGGGAATATTTTTTGCAATTAACAGGAACTATTAGTTTAACCTAGATGCAATTGAAAGGAATATTTAGCACATAAGAGAGAGGAAATGATTTTGTGTTTTGAGTTCTTATGCAGTAAACAGGAATATGCAATTATCTGGTATGCAATTACATGTATATGGAATCAACTGTATTTCATAATTTGTTGTCCTAAGGCTAGTGGTCTCTTTCTAGGTATATTGTAACTGTTAAAAATGGCTAACACCATATAGAGCAAGATTGGGTATTGTCGACCGTCATTTATTATCGACTCCTTTATCATAAAAATGCTTGTAGCGATATGTTATTGTTTTATTTATGTTATTAAACACCATAAAATATCAGATTCTTAATTCCTTTTGATATTACTCTGGTTGATATGACAAAGTATGCAGAAAACATTTGTGTCTGAAGAAGAGTTATCGGCATCCGTTGGTGCAAAAACTTATGTAATATCAGTGAAGATATCAGTTACGTCTTCATAAAGCATTTGTTGTATGGTATTAAGCGTCAATATTTTCTGTTTTGTTGCTAAAACTGACTAAATATAAACTGTTCTATCATTGATATTCATCTTTTCTTTGCTAATTTCAAATCTGACCCTGAAAACAAAGTAGTCAATAATACCCAAACGAAAATCAAAAAATTGGCTATTATTGACCATAATGAAAATTAAATTCATATAATTTATTTAATACCAACTCTTCAGTGCCAATGTTGTCGAGTGGTAATGTGCGTGAATTGCAATACCTGGGGTCTCGAGTTTGGTCCTGCCACACCAAATACAATGTACTTTTTTTTTCATTTGAAAATGTGCTAACCCTGAAACTATTACCATTTCCAAATGTCACAGCTTGTCCAATGCAGAGAACATTATACTAGAATTACGTATCATACATAGATGTGAAAAAAATCATTTTGCACGTGAAGAATATTACATATTAAGTTATTGAAGTCCTAAATCACATTATGGTCGATAATGGCCTGGTATGGTCGATAGTTTACTGTCTCATGTATATAAAATGGACAGATGTATTTGAGCTCTCTAGTGTTCTGTATGTTGAAAGATGCATAAAAATGTAGAAAATATTAATGATAGTCACCCATTGTAGTTATTGTCATATTTGTAACATTTACGGTATTAAGTTGGCAATCAACTAATGCTTAAACGGTCGATAATACCCTGACTTGCTCTACGTGTAAATGAAAATTGATATGTGACGTAAAACACAAATGAACAAAACAGATGGCCATCTGGCTTTTTAAATGGTAATTTGCTATTATCCATTAGCACCATTAACACCTTGTTGACATTTTATCAGTCTAAATGTACATGTCTTAAACTTGTTTTCTTTGTTAGCTTATCACATTGAACTCAGTATTTAACTTGCGTGGTATATGCAGTGAATTATATCAGCATTCGGCATAACTTGCGTGGTATATGCAGTGAAAATTATATATAAAGACCCTCTTATGGACAAAACAAAACGGTCTTAATGACCAGGTGCTCTTTATACACAGGTGCTTGCTCAGTCAAGTTTTACTGTGTATGGCCTGGGTTTTAAATAACAAATACCATTTGCCTCATGAGCACGTGGATGTTTAGGTATTAGGATATTAAGGTACCCACACAAAATTGTGTTCGACCACAGTTACCAACATGGATGCTAACAGAGTGATTTTAGTTTAATTCCTTTTTGTGTGACAGACGTAAAATGCCGAGCGTGTGTCAGGTTCTATGCTAAATCCTTCATTCATAATGTTCAAATAATAAATCTCGCTCTGTAACACACAAACATTGCTTACTCAAAATACATTGAAATAATCCAGTGTATCTTTTGATCTGGTCGAGGACTTTGGTAACAGGTACCACACTTGTTTCATGTAATGTTTTATTAAAATGCCAAAAGCGGTTTTGAAGAACAAGCTGACAGTGTTAAAAATTACCTCATCCCCCTTTTCTTTTTGCAGTTTTAAAAATTTCATGAAAAATTAAATAAATTAAATAAATTTCAGTCAAATTCCCCAACAAAACCATGTCTTTACCTAATTCCAGGCAAAATACATAAATTTAATGCATCATAGTGAATAAAAGAGGGAGAAATTCAAAGAAATTCTATTGATACAAAACGAATGAAAATGACGTTTCAAAAACAACAAAAACGTGATGAAAATTTATTTTCTGATTTCTATGAATACAGTCTGTATAACAAACTTCAGTCATACATGTACATGTATGCAGTTCACTCAGACGCAATCATGTAAATATTGTTGTCTTTTTTTAAACAATGTAAAGTTATTCACATGAGTAATATTTTATATTTCTTGTCAACATTTCTATTGTGTACAAATACTTTGTGAACATGATACTAGCAGATCTGTAAAGATATACAGGCTGTCATTTTGATAAAAAAAAAAATCCACAATTAGACCAAAATTATATGATTAAAAAGACTTAAATGATATACTGCCAAAGAAAATTTTAATATAACATACACATATTGCCTAAAATGAAGGAATACGCTGCAGATTGATATTCCTGTCAACCACATAGGAATTCAAATGTTTATTAGCCCATTATTCACATTCAGTTTCTTCTCACGCAACTATACCAAGTTTTTTTCAACGCAGGATTTTTTAAAAACATTTCATTGTACATGTACAAAAATGTAAAAACCTCAGAATATTTGAAACTTTTGATACAAACAAAAAGTCTATTCTGACCGCTTGTATGCTTTTAAAATGTGTGCCCCTAGTTTTGTATTTTAAACTCAGATAGGATGTTCCTTATCCAACTACAAATAATGTTTACAGTTTACATATGAATCTTGACAATACTGGAAATAAAACAAAAAATCTGAAAAGTATGTACGAAGACATAACAAAACTTATGTGGGTATTTTTACTTGCTGCCTTACATTTACGATCTTAAAATTAATTTTTACTCATATTGTACAGCCCTCGATACTGATACTGACCACCATCCTAAATACTAAGAGGTGCACAGTTTAAATTTATTCACTTTGTTGGCGAGTATTGGTTATCAATTGTACTCAGCCACACCGATTTGACTCACTCTTGATGAGATAGCAGGTACTAATTTTGGACTCTTCAATGTCTTATAATTCAAAGCATCATGTGATATGCTTGATTTTTACTGTATTTTGCATTTTTTGCAAAAATATCCGGGCCTCCATGGTGTGGTGGTTAGTCTGTCTAGGTCTTTGTCTTGGTACGATTCGTCTTGCATATGAGTTTTCCTTGTAACTTGACTCAGCCAGCAGACGTCTGCGAAGATGAAAGTAATTGGATGCCGTGTCTTGTTTCATATTAGCTGAAAAAAATATTGATTTTTCCTTATCTGGACTCTGTTTTCTACGATAAATTTTATTGTCAGGTGATTCTTTAGTGGTATACAATCATTTCATGATTATTACACACTTTCCGAAAAAAATTCCTAACTTAGCTAATGCTGTTTTAACATTTTGTTTCCATTTAATATTATAATTGTTGAATTTGATTGACTGCTTAACATTTTGTTTTCATTTGCTAGAGTGTTTGTTGAATTTGAGTAGCTGTTTAATTTTTGTTTTCATTTCATATAGAGATTGTTGATTTGATTGGCTGCTTAACATTTTCTTTTCTTTTGATGAATTGATTGTTGAATAAAATTTTGGCTGCTCATTTTTGTTTTCATTTCTTATAGTGATTGTTGAATTTGATTGGCTCTTTAACACTGTTTTCATTTCTTATAGTGATTGTTGAATTTGATTGGCTGCTTAACACTCTGTTTTCATTTCTTATAGTGATTGTTGAATTTGATTGGCTGCTTAACACTGTTTTCATTTCTTATAGTGATTGTTGAATTTGATTGGCTCCTTAACAGTTTTCATTTCTTATAGTGATTGTTGAATTTGATTGGCTGCTTAACACTCTGTTTTCATTTCTTATAGTGATTGTTGAATTTGATTGGCTGCTTAACACGCTGTTTTCATTTTGTATAGTGACAGTTGAATTAGATTGGTTGCTTAATAATCTGTTTTCATTTTGTATAGTGATTGTTAAATTTGATTGGCTGCTTAACACTTTGTTTTCATTTTATATAGTGACTGTTGAATTTGATTGGCTGCTTTACACTTTGTTTTCATTTTATATTAACATTGTTGAATTTGATTGGCTGCTTAACACTGTTTTCATTTCTTATAGTGATTGTTGAATTTGATTGGCTGCTTAACACTTCGTTTTTTGTTTTACAGGATTCTGCACCAGTACCCCAGGTTTCAACAAACTTGACAAAGAGCTACAAGAATATTTATTGAAAAAAGCCTATTTTGATATTTGGCTGGTAGGTTCTTTATGCTGTTAAGAGTTTAGGAATTTTAAGCAATTAATCCTTATCATTCAACATTTCTTGATAGAAACTTTCAATTGAGAGAAACCCTTGGATTTAGACAACCAGATCCCTACAACTCAGGTGGAGATACCCTTTTCTCCCACACTTGCTCATAAAACACAGGGATACACAGTAAAAAGATAAACCTGTCTTCCCTTCCCTTGGGAAAGACAGCTCACACGTGCTGTGATGTCGCAGACCCACTATCTAACTTTTTAACTTTGAACGTGGTTTTATTGATGTTTGCTCTGTTGTAAGGACTGGAAATGTGGGAAAAAAGAATCAAACATGATTGTTTGTTGTGGACAGGGAAATCTGAAACCCTCGGGAAAGTATATACCAATCCAGAAAAAGCCTCAACTGGATAGTCATGTTCTTTCCCTTTGGTTTAAAGATTTCCCTGTCCACAACAAACAATCATGTAAGATTCTATTAATCCACTCCACACACCCAGTTAAGATTATTTTAGTCTGTCTATTTTTCTATCCAACAACAATGCTTGTACAACTATTTTGACTGTACACTGTTTGTGCCACTATTACTACTATTACTGCACACTGGTTGTGCCACTGTCATAACTACAATTGCACACTGGTTGTGCCACTATTATTACTATTACTGTACACTGGTTGTGCCATTATTATTTCTATCACTGTACACTGGTTGTATCACTGTTATTACTGTACACTGTTTGTGCCAATATTACTACTATTACTGCACACTGGTTGTGCCACTGTCATAACTACAATTGCACACTGGTTGTGCCACTATTATTACTATTACTGTACACTGGTTATGCCACTATTATTTCTATCACTGTACACTGGTTGTACCACTGTCATTACTGTACACTGGTTGTGCCACTGTCATAACTATAATTGCACACTAGTTGTGCCACTATTATTGCTACTACTGTACACTGGTTGTACCACTATTATTACTGTTGACTGGTTGTGTCGCTATTATTACTGTACACTGTACCACTATTATTACTGTTGACTGGTTGTACAACTATTATTACTGTTGACTGGTTGTATCACTATTATTACTGTACACTGGTTGTACCACTATTATTACTGTTGACGGGTTGTATCACTATTATTAGTGTACACTGGTTGTGGCACTATTATTACTGTACACTTGTTGACCACTATTATTACTGTTGACTGGTTGTACAACTATTATTACTGTACACTGGTTGACCACCATTTTTACTGTTGACTGGTTGTACCACCATTTTTACTGTTGACTGGTTGTACCACTATTATTACTGTTGACTGGTTGTACCACTATTATTACTGTACAATGGGTGTACTACTTTTATTACTGTAGACTGGTTGTACCACTATTATTACTGTACACTGGTTGTACCACTATTATTACTGTGCAATGGTTGTGCCACTATTATTCCTATTACTGTACACTGGTTGTACCACTATTATTACTGACATTTTCTTTACAGGTTTTCCTAAATTATAAATAGAACATAAAAAAGTGCCTTAATGCTAAAACACATGCATTTTGATAAAAAGGTTGGGGAGCCAGGTGGAGTTTAATCATATATGTAATGTTGAGTACAAAAGGTTTGAGTGCTTGATTTTATTGTATAGGCCTTACAAGGAAGGAATCAGACATCTTAAGTTGCTGAGTCCTGGGGTTTGCTCACCAGGGGGACCAGTAGTACATTAATTAGTGGCAAATAACAATTTATTCATGATTTTGAGTACATCCAAATTTCTAGTTGTGTATGCAGCATTTCATTGCTATCTGACATCATATCTGAAATCATATCTGACATCATATCTGACATCATATTTGACATCAACTTAAGACTTGATTTTCACTGGGTTTGTATTTAGAGGAGCATTGACTGTGTTTTTTTTTTCCAAAACATTTATTTCCTTTTTGACTTCTTAGAAGAGATATACACAAGCATCAGAATTCTTAAATACTTTGCTAAAATTGCTTTAAAAACCCAGGTTTGGCGTTTTTTCCATTTGCAGTTGGTTAACTCAATTTTACCTAATGTGTATGAACACCATACTGGACCTGACCTTATTTTCACAAAATATATAGGAATAAAAGATTTATATATATATATATATATACATGTGTGTATATATATATATATATATATATATATATAGAGCTCTTATTTGTTATTGTGATCATGTTCAAGTCGTAAAAGTAGAACAAAAGCGAAATAACCAATGTTTTTGGTAATAACAGCTAGTGCCCCTCTTAGAAGGGTATCAAAGTGCTCAAAACTGCATTTATGTAAAGGTCAGGTAAAGGGAAAGGTTTAGTGTCCGATTGGTGACACTATGTCGTTTACGGACATGATAGCTTTAATGTTGGAGGAAAGCAGAGTGTCGATACAAGTGAAGAGAAATGGAGTTATCTGATGAAAACGGAGACGATGATTATGTATGAGATAATCACATTCAACAAGAGGCCCATGGGCCACATTGCTCACCTGAACTTTGTTGGTATCTTACAAATATGGGAATCACAATTTACAAATTATTATAACACTCCTGGGGAATGGATAAAACTTAAAAATGAATAAAAATGACACAGTCAGGAAAGATGTCGAAAGCAGGTTAAAAATTAATGCTCCAAATTATTCCAAAAACAGAAAATTCAATCGCACATCCTTGTAAATCACTAAGATGCAATTAGTTTTTCAATCCATGCAGGAGTTCTGGAGAAGATTTTCAAAGAGGGGTACTCCACGAAACCTATTTTGCTCCAGATTTTTAGATTTAACGACAACTACTTGTACCTCATAAAACAAAGAATATATAATAGAAAATGATTGAAAATGGAAAAAAGAGTAATTGCCTTTTTTTTGTGATTTTCTATGTGACTGTGTTTACTTGGATAATTGTAATGTCTGCCAACAGGGAACTTTCCAGTTAGCTGGATTACCGTTATGATCCTGCATTTATTCACGCCTTCTTGATTTTGTTCCTCATATGTTCTTCCGATTTTCATATTTATCTTCGCAACATATGCAAAGTAAATAGAAATATTCTTTACTTTTTAGTGCATTAAATTTATTTTGTATAAAAAAAACCCAAGAGACTATTAAAGCATACCACAGTAGGTTATTTTGTTGAATGCCAAATTACTGAAATGTATCAAGTAGAGTAAAATGTCAGACAGACTGGGAATCGAACCCAGGACCTTCCAAACACTTGCAGGGCACTTTTACCAATTGAGCTATGGGGGCTCTCTATATATTATCGAAACCAGAAATAACATTGAGGAACATTTTTTTAAAATCATGCAACTGGCGATAATAAAAGCAGGATTATAACGGTAATCTGGGCGAACTTGAAAGTTCCCTATTAATTATTGATTTCCATTTCATTTTGTGTGTGTTTTAGTATGTGCAATGTTTTGATATCAAATTTTACCTTTTATTTTTCAGCTGACGTCTGCTGAATTTCTTTTTAATGGACAGAGTCATCTGGTACTACCTGACAGACGATTTTATTCTAAAGAAACAATGTCATACATTTTGAAAGAGAATACCGTCAAAAACTTGTTTGAAGTTTCTGAGAGGCTGAATAATTTTCATTTCTGTGATTTAGAATTTTGTCTTCTTTGTATAATTCAGCTAACATCAACAGGTAAGAATTTAAGTGATAACATATTCTGATATGGTTTGATGTTTGCTTCGAAATATTATCTTTTCATTTTAAAGTGACAGTACTGATGAGTATTGTTATTTTTTTATAGGGATGTTAAAGATGCCATATTATGGAAGGCGTTGTCTGTCCCGCTGTTTTATGTGATAACTTGAACAATTATGGCCCAATTTTCATCAAACTTGGTAGGATGCTTCATTGCATGAACCGTTCTGAAGAGTTCGTAAATGTGAAATTTTAAATATATTTGGGGGAGTTATGCCCCTTTTATTGCTAAATATGGGCATTATGTACAAAATGCAAGAACTTTTTAATTTTTCATTTAATTCCTTTCAAATTTGGTATGGTATCACAAGAAGCCATAATGTTTAACATATAATACAGGTTTTGTTGTTATGTTTCAACTTTCTGAAAAACTGGAGTTATTTCCCTATGTAACCTATTTTTTTCTTGTTTCTTGTGTACAATTTTCTTGTGGGCGCAACTAGTCCCACAGTTTTCACCCAATTACTTCACGATTCGACATGTGTGATTGGTATCATACCAATTTTTTTTTGCAAACTTTTTTATTTTGCATTGAATTCTTTTCAAATTTGGTATGATATTACAAGAGCAATAATGTTTAACATATATTATGGGTTTTGTTATTGTTTTTTCAACTTTCTGCAGAATTGGAGTTATGACCCTATGTTACCTAGTTTCGTGTTTCCTGTGTTCAATTTTCTTGTGGGAGCAACTAGTCCCCCAGTTTTCACCCAATTATTTCTCGATTCGGCATGTGTGATTGGTATCATATGAAGATGTGCATATCGTAAAATGAAGATGCATTGATTTTCACGAAAGTTATGGCCCTTTGATTGTCAAAAAAAGGACATTATATTAAAAATGAAAGACCTGTTTTATTTTTCATTTAGTTCCTTTCAAATTTGTTATGGTATCACAAGAAGCAATAATGTTTAACATATATTATGGGTTTTGTTTTTGTTTTTCAACTTTCTGCCACATTGGATATGTACCTTTGTGACCGGATTTCTTGCTCAAATGTTACACAACAGTTGTTCTCATTGAGGCAGTGTTTCATGACTTTGACTCAAGATCATACCCCATAGGTCAAGGTCACAAGCAAACTTGCAATTGTAAAAAGATCTGTAACACATACATGTCCTAACATTTCCATCATAAAGAAACCCTTTGAAAATTATTCATGATGGGCGCATTATGTACCATCTGCGGCACTCTTGTTCACCATTGAAGACTGATGGGTATAGATGTAAAAAAGAGTGAAATAATGTTTTCATGTCAAAAAATAATAATATCACAAACAAACTGGAAATGAATTAGGTTTTTTCCATGAGTAATGTCTTATTCATTATGCATTGACCTAGATTCCGAAGGCACATATGATAGGATAATGGCCAGTTGAATTTTAGACATTGACCATGACTCTTATCACTAGTACGGAGGTACTGTAATAATACCGATAATACCATTCCAGTGTGCAATCTACTCACCCATATACATCGTGATATTGTTCTAGTTAGATACTACACCGAATCTATTCCTTTTTCTTTCAGAATCTGTTATATTTTAAATGTTTTTAGTTGGATTACATAGGAAGTCCGGTCTATTGATTGACAAAGTCCATCTGTCCGTCCGTCTGTCCGTTAACATTTTGTTGTAAGAAAATTCTCAGCAATTGATAGAGGTGCAGATTTCATACTTGACCTGCATGTTACTTTTGGCAAGCGCATTTGAATTATGTGGGTTCCTGTGGCAAGTGCAATTGAATTATGTGGGTTTGAATTTTGTGGATGGGGATCAACATTTTGGTTAAAGTTTCAGGTAGAAGTAAATACTTGGCAATGGAAGGATGTAGCCTACAGACTTCATATTTTTATAATTATAAACAAAAGACTTGGGTAAATAGTGCTGGAACATTTGACATTCGGTTTCTGGTAATTAAAATGATTTATCGTTACAAGGAACAGTTCTAAACACCTGGGCATTATACTTGCGTCTAATTTACTGTTAAAATTTTACTTTTCAATCTGGCCATACCGTTTTTATTATAAATTATAAACATTTTATTTCCATTTGTTTTAAAGGAGTTCCTATGTACCCGTCTTTTGACAAAACATATTATGATGTGGAGATGTCAGTCCGCTTGTCCAGCCCTTACTTCTCTATGCCTTTCCAGAATATATTCATACTTCACATTTGTACATGTAAAGTTGGTATTTCATGACCTTGACTCAATGTCATACCTTGACAAATTATGGCGAAAGTTCACCATCTTCATATTTCCTAACTTATACCAACATGTCCATCATAGAGAAACCTTTCACAATTTATTCATGATAGGAGTTTTATGTAGCGTTTTATGGTAATCTTGTTGTTACATGTTCTCAATCATTCACATTGATTGGAATGGCTATTTCAATTCACGGTCTTCACCATATCATAGACTATTGTTACACACATGCATGTGATTCTTCCGATGGGAGGAAATATCTCCTGATTGGGAGTTTCCTTTCCACCCATCACCTTTCAGAGTCTTCTGCCAAACGGAAATTTCCAATGTTTTGCCAATCGGAAACTTCCAATACAAAAAATAATTATGACCCATATTTTGTACTGCAGGAGTGAGGTACCCTTAAGATTTGAACAAGTAAAAAATTATCCAACAAGCTGTTAATTTTGAAAAAGTACTTTTACAGTAAGTTAAATAGCATGATATTGCATTTCAGGATGACTTGATATTTTATGGTCTTGAAAGCAATTTCAAAATCATTTTGAAAACTGCAAAAAAATGATGGTTACCCTTAAATTTTGTTTGATTATATAAAAATTATCCAACGGTGTTTACCTCAGTTTGTAAATTGTCACAGAACACTTCAGGCATTTACCATGTGTAAAGGACAGACTGGAACTAGCCTGGTTCTTTGTTCAATTTTTATGTCTGTGTAAATTTGTTTTGGTCTTGATAGCAATCGAAGTCATAAAAAAGAAAAAAAAATTAATATTTGGTTGAAATACACCTTTAAGTCATTTGCTGTACAGGTTTTAAGTCATACACGTATGTTTTATTTGCTCAGGGTTTAAGTCATTTGCTGTACAGGTATTAAGTCATTTGCAGTACAGGTATTAAGTCATTTGTGGTACAGGTATTGAGTCATTTGCTGTACTGGAGACTTTGCTGTACAGGTATTGAGTTCTTTGTTAAATTTTTATGTCTGTGTAAATTTCTCTTTTGCTGTTGTATATCAATCTAAGTCATAAAAAAGAAAATTTCATTAATATTTGTCTACAAAGATTACACCTTTAAGTAAGACATTTGCTGTACAGGTATTAAGTCATTTGCTGTACAGGGTTTAAGTCATTTGCAGTACAGGTATTAAGTCATTTGTGGTACAGGTATTGAGTCATTTGCTGTACAGGTATTGAGTCATTTGCGGTACAGGTATTAAGTCATTTGCGGTACAGGTATTGAGTCATTTGCTGTACAGGTATTCTAAACATTTAAAAACTTCTCCTAAGATAACTGGAATGTAGCATTACTAGTGGTCAAATAACGAAACTTACGCCGTGGTTGAGTGGTCAAAGCATCTCACCTATGGTGTAAGCCCTGCTGGAATGTATGCTAAATTTGTGAGATAGTTTGACCGTTTACTTCGGGAAGGCCGGTGGTCTCTTCCTGTGTACATTGTAATGGGGTTTTCTTCTCCACCACTAAAAACTGGCCACCACCTTATAAATGAAAAATTGTTGGGTGACGTAAAACACCATTCAAACATTCAAATCAAAAATATTCTTGGCAATAGGTTATGTAGATCGAATGGAGTCTGATTAGGTCATGTACTTCATCATTGTAAATTCATGTACCAATATTTTATCTCATGTCTGTTACCTTTGACCTATGGTAAACTTCTCCACTCTATTCCTTACCATAGAAACAAGACAAACATAGTAATTTTATTTCAATGCAAAACATGCACGGTGTTTAATTAAATAAAACTATGCACTGGTGTTTACTTAAATAAAAAAACATGCAATGGTGTTTAATTAAATAAAAAAATGGACTTGTGTTTGATTAATAAAAACATGCACTGGTTTTTAATTAAATAAAAACATGCACTGGTGTTTACTTAGATAAAAAACATGCACTGCTGTTTAATTAAATAAAAAAAATGCACCGGTGTTTAATCAAATAAGAAAATGCAATGGCGTTTTAATTAGATAAAACCATGCACTTGTGTTTGATAAATAAAAAAATGCACCTGTGTTTAATCAAATAAGAAAATGCAATGGTGTTTTAATTAAATAAAAACATGCACTGGTGTTTAATTAAATCAAAACCATGCACTGGTGTTTAACCAAATAAAAAACATGCACTGGTGTTTAATTAAATCAAAAACATGCACTGGCGTTTAATTAATTCAAAAGCATGCAATGGTGTTTAACCAAATCAAAAACATGCACTGGTGTTAAATTAAATAAGAACGTGCACTGGTGTTTAATTAAATAAGAACATGCAATGGTGTTTAAATAAGAACATGCACTGGTGTTTAATTAAATAAAAACATGCACGGGTGTTTGAATAAAGAAGAACATGCACTGGTGTTTAAATAAATAAAAACATGCACTGGTGTTTAATTAAATCAAAAACATGACCTGGTGTTTAATTAAATAAAAACATGCACTGGTGTTTGATTAAATAAGAACATGTACTTGTGTTTATTTAAATAAAAACATGCACTTGTGTTTTATTAAATAAAAACATGCACTGGTGTTTATTTAAATCAAATTTAACCATAATACATTTTGTATACCAATCAAAGTGCTGAAAGTATTGAAAGCTGGGCTTACGAATACCCAAGTTATAATATAGACCCTTTCACGGTCTTACTGTGGTCATGTAACTTTGAGTGGCAAAATGATACAGATCCATGGAAAATGATGTCAAGAAGCAATCAATTACTATAATGACATCTATGTTTTTCGGGTATCTATCATTTTGCCACTCAGAGTCACAGGACTACAGTTAACATGAAAGTCTCTAGCCTGTTTTCATTCTGATGGTATGATTGATTCATCAATACTCTCAGTATGATTTTCATTACTTTATCCATACATTTACCAGTATTTATATATATTCATTCATACATTTATTCATTTACTTGTACATATATCTAATTATTTGTTTATTTATCTATTTATTTGTTTATCAATATATTCATTAATTTTTTTTTTACACATTTGATAATATGACCTTCAGTCTGTATAATTAATTTTTTGTTATCTAATAATAATTTGTTTTTTTTTCCCTGTTACACAAAAAATATAAGTGCATCAGTTCTTATTACTTGGTGAACTAAACACAGTTCTTTCACAGTTACCTGTCCTTTGTGTTTGATCGAGACATACTTTTTTTAGCTTGTGAACAATATTTACAATGTCTCAGTTTTTAAAGAAAATTACTTATTTACATATCAACATGGACTGACATATAAAGAGTTTAGCTTTTACTTTGCACTTACCCACTTACATGTAGAATGAGTTCCGACAACGGTACAATTTTGGCATTGTGCCGTTTTTACTTCAAGATATACTCTCGATTATTTTTCTAATTTATAGTTAGATATCATACTTAAGACCCCTAAAACATCTTAGCTTTACTGTTGAGTTACTGTTAACTGTATGAAATCATATTAGATACACTTGTCCAAGATATAGTTTAGTTTTCCTTGACTTATATCGGCATATTTTTTTTCCCAGTAGTCTCACTTGTCACACCATTTAGAATGTGTCCTTGTTCAAATGATTTATATAAATACCATTTGAGTTACTCTGAAAAATAAATCCTTGATATTTTATAAACATGTAATAAATTTCAAAAAAGTATCTGTCTGTTAAAATTTTAAAAAAGAGCTTATCTAGGAAAGGCACAATTCAGCTGTGTTGAGTTTTACTCGCAAAATATTTCTATATTAGCATTCAAAAATAACATTTCTGTCACCAAATGACAAGTTAAAACATAAACGTTGTATTAATCTATCAAATAACAAATTACCAGGCACATTTTACCTGTTAAATTTCCTAATTCATGACATTTTAATCAGCATACATACAAGTTTTACCCACCGCCATATTAATACGGAGGTTACGCTATATTTTCCGTGTTCTGCCTAGCATTTTTCATGTTTTCAATCTACGACACCGAGTTTTCGGTCTTTGCACTCTCGATCAATAAGACCAACAACTCTTTGCATAGGCGTCGGAAGCAAATTGAAAGTGGGGGGGCTAAACCAACTTAAAACACACACACGCCAGAAGTGGGGGTGGGGGGGGGGGGGGGGCTAAACCAACTTAAAACACACACACGCCAGAAACGTCTTGGGGGCTAAGCCCCAATTTTCAACACCTATGCCTATCTTTGCAAAAAAGTGGGGAGGCTAAGCCTAGCCCCTAGCCCCCCGGCTCCGACGCCTATGCTTTGTATGAGATTGTCTGGCTCTTTGAATGTACATTGCAGACAGGTACAAACTGTTTCCCTTTTACTATAATTTATGAAATGTTGAAAATTGTGTAACAACGTCTATAAATGATCAATATCATGTCGAAGCAGTTGAACATGAACAACATAAAACATATTAACATAGTTTTTACATAACATACATGCACTATATCATATAGCGCACACAGTTTCTTTTATTCTGACAGTAACACAGAGACCAAAATATGTGTTAAAAGGCGATTGCACACAGCTCGACGATCACTATAGTCGGCTATTGCCTTTGGTGATACACCCAGATTAAAATGAAACATGGACACTGTATGTGTCATGCTGCCAGAATGATAAAAGACATTAATTATTTTCACTTCTGCCTATTGTCAAATTCATATATAAAATAATTTCTTTTTAATGTTTATGTCAAATCTAGGAAATTATATGTTCACATTTCTTATTTCAGATATGATGGACTCTCTGATCTTTGGGAATATGGAGTCCCAATTACATGTTTACACTTCTTATTTCAGATATGAACTATCGTCAAGTCTTCATAAGTATGGAGTCCCAATTACATGTGGGAGTCTGAAGTTGGTTCAACGTTCTGTTTAAGTTAAATAGAACTCGAAACCAGTTCCAAGTTCCATTGAACATAAACAGAACTCGAAACCAGTTCCGAGTTCCGTTTAAGAAAATATTGTCTGTTACTCCCAGTTTAGATTCAGAAAACATTTTGTGTTCTTTAAGTTGGTTCCCAGTTTGGAGTTCCACTTAGAATAAAGGGAACTAGGAACCAGTTTAGATTCAGAAAACATTTTGTGTTCTTTAAGTTGGTTCCCAGTTTGGAGTTCCACTTAGAATAAAGGGAACTAGGAACCAGTTCCGTTTAAAAAAAAATTGTATGTTGTTCCTAATTCTCTTTCAGAAATCACTGTATGTATTTCAAGTTGCAGAGTTCCTATTAAGCTAAACGGAACTCTAAGATGGTTTCCAGTTCCGAGTTCCGTTTAACCTAAATGGATCCTGGAACCAGTTCTGAGTTCCATTTAAGAATATATATGTAACTCCCAATTAATATTCCGAAATCATTTTATGTACTTAAAGTTGGTTCCCAGTTCCAAGTTCCGTTTAACATAAATGGAACTAGGAACCAGTTCCGAGTTCCGTTTAAGATAAACGGAACTCGGAAACAGTTCTGATTTCCATTTAAGAATATATTGTATGTAACTCCCTGTTTAGATTCAGAAATCATTTTATGTACTTCAAGTTGCTTCCCAGTTTCGAGTTCCTTTTATAACAAACGGAAGTAGGAACTAGTTCCGAGTTCCATTTAAGCTAAACGGAACCCGGAACCAGTTCCAAGTTCTGTTTAAGAAAATATTGTCTGAAACTTCCAGTTTAGATTCAGAAAACATTTTATGTACTTCAACTTCGAAACTGGTTTCTATTTCAGTCTATTTTAAATGGAACTCAGAACTCGAAACCAACTTGAAGTACATGAAATGTTTTCTGAATCTAAACTTGGAGTTACAGACAATGTTTTCTTAAACAGAACTCGAAACCAACTTGAAGAAGTACTTACAATATTTTCTGAAACTGAACTGGGAACAACATACAATATTTTCTTAAATGGAACTCGTAAGTGGTACCTAGTTTCATTTAATGTAAAAGGAACTTGGAACTGGGTCCTTATTTCATTTATGTTAACTGATCTGGGAACAACATACAGTATTTTCTTAAACGGAATTCGGAACTGGTTCCTAGTTCCTTTTATCTTAAACAGAACTCGGAACTGGTTATTAGTTCCATTCATTTTAATTGGAACTAGGAACTGTGTTCCAACTTGAAGAACATAAAATATTTTTGTAATCTAGAATGGGAGTTACATACAATATTTTCTAAAACGGAACTGGTTGCTAGTTCTTAAGTGGAAATCGGAACTGTTCCTGTTTCTGTTTATTTTAAACGGAACTCAAAACTGGTTCTGAGTTCTGTTTAGCTTAAACGGAACTTGGAACTAGGAACCAACTTCAGGCTCCCAATACATGTTCACACTTCTTATTTCAGATATGAACTATCGTCAAGTTTTCATAAGTATAGAGTTCAAGTTATATGTTCACATTTCTTATTTCAGATATGATCGATTCTCAAGACTTCGAAAGTATGGAGTCTTTAAATCTTCTTCATTCTCATTATCTGGATATTTTTATGAGTGTTGTCTTCAGAAATAGGAAACATTCAAGTTCGAAGATTTTATCGGACACTTTTCAACTTTTGCCAATGTTATCTAAAGTGAGTGCCATGCTGCAGAAACAAGTTCCAAGCTACAGCATCAGTAGTGTTCCTAGTGAAGGTATGATTATTAAAAGATTTTTTTTCAGAACAGTACTTACCAAAAAAGATACATGTAGGTAATCAAAGATTACCAAACTCACTTCACATGGCAACTTTGCCTCTATACTGATAATCAGATTTTCTTAATCAATTTTCACTTCATTTTGGCAATGAAATATAAAGATTTGTTTATTATTATTATTTTTCATTGCTATTTTAAACCAGTAAAATGTTTATACAGTAAAACCTGCTATAGCGGCCACCTCTATATAAGGATTACCTGTTAACAAAGGCCAATTTTTTCAAGTGCCTTGACTGCATACTTCAACTAACTTGAACCTGTGTATAAGGGTCACCTGCACATAAAGGTCAATATTTTCTGGTCCCTTGGGTGACCCTATATACAGGTTTCACTGTATTTTACATGCTAAATCAGTTATACACAACTCCATAGTAACATATAAAATTTTACTTTATTTATCTATTCTTATAGGTTATTTTAATCATTCATGTGCACATATACTTTCCAAAATACTGCCAAAATCATATCTTCTTAACAGGGTTACTCAAAAGTGAAATGTAGGTCAAATGCAACATCAGTAAAATGCAAAATGATGCGCATCATTAGACCCGTCATTTGTGCAAGTTTGGCAACTCTTGCCTTTCTACTTTTGGACATAATGCTAAAATTAATTTTTCTTTATGCGGTCACTCAACCGTGAAATGTAGGGCAGATGCCAAATCCGCAAACTACAAGCTGATATCCATCATCAGACGCATCATCCATACAAGTTTGGTCCATCTTGTGCTAATACTTTCCGAGAGATAATGCCAAAATAAAATCTTCTTAATGTTGTCACTAAACTGTGAACTGTAGGGCAGATGCCAAATCCCCAAACTGCAAGCTGATATCTATCACCAGTCGCATCATCTATACATGTTTGGTCTATCTAGTGCTACTAATTTGTCAGATAATGCCCAAATCAAATCTTTTTAATGTGGTCACTCAACCGTGAAATGTAGGTCAGATGCCCAGATGCATCATCAGTGTAAGATTGGAAGTCTAGCATTTCTACTTTCCGAGATAATGCCCTAATAAAATCTTAACGTGGTCATTCAACCATGAAATGAAGGTCAGATGCCAAATCTGCAAACTGCAAGCCAATTGGCATCACCAGACTTGTCATCACTGCAAGCTAATGGACATCATCAGAAGCATCATCTGTGTAAGATTGCCAAGTCAAGCCTTTCTACTTTCTACCTGGAGGTATCTACAGGATATCTCTAAATACCACCAGGTATACAGGGTTACGAGTCAGCTATGCCATAGATACCTCTTGATGTCTATGGGATAGCAGAAGATATCTATAGAGTAGTATATGTAGGGCACTATGGCTAACTACAGCACCCACAACATGGTTAAATCTACAAACCCCTCCACAACATGGTTAAATCTACACTCCCCTCCACAACATGGTTAAATCTACATGCCCTCCACAACATGGTTAAATCTACAAACCCCTCCACAACATGGTTAAATCTACAAACCCCTCCACAATATGGTTAAAATCTACAAACCCCTAATAAAAACGTGGTAAAAACTACAAACCCCAAATCAAACATGGTTAAATCTACACTCCCCTCCACAAAATGGTTACAACCATCCACAATATGGTTAAATTTACAACCCCTATACCATAATACCTCAAATATATACACCCTATATACCATAATACCTAAGTCTGTACAAACTTCCAACAGGGGAGGACCACAGACAGGACCATGCAGGACCACACTGCCTGATAAATCGATGTAACCATGCCAAAAACAACCTTGAAATTCATAAACAGTATTTGTTTCCTCACAATAACCGTCGATTTTACCAACGTCTTCTATGTAAAATTCACCACCATTTAAAGCGTGTTGAATTCTTATACCATCTTTCTTTGCCATGGTTTCCAACCACGAGATGGAGATTTGACTATATGTTTCTAAAGAGGTTGTATCTTTATGAATGGCTGTAGTATCGTTGGGCATGTAATTACTTCTATAAATAGCCATACATACACTCACCTTGAAATGTATTAAAGGGTATTATGTTTCCTAACTCTAATAATCGTCTCGAAATTTTAACATGCTCCGCCATAAAATATCTACACCATTTAACAATATCCAATTTTTCTTTGTCAAAATCTTTCTTTCTTTGTAATATACCATTCCAAAAAAATCTTTTCTATCTGCACTCATATGTTTCGTAAAGAGGTGTTTTTACTAGATAATGGTCTGTACATAACCTTTGGGCAAGTAATTATTTAAAAAGTGAGGGATAATACACTTTTTTAAGGTGATGTTTGTAACCCAAAAGTTTTCTAGGGAAATCTTCTAGACGGCTTAACATACAAAATTAATGGATATCTACATCCGACGTACAATTTTTATCAACTTCCATGTACAAAATTTTAGTACCATTATAATATACCGTACAAAAAAATATTTTCTATCTATGAACTCAGCGATAAAAACTGAGCATCATATGCCTTAGCGTTATGAGCTATAAAGGTGCCTTCATTAGTATCTAGAACAAACCTACAAAAATCATCCATGGTGGAAAATTAATGTTGTTTACCAGAAAAATCTTGACAAATCACTAAAATAGGTATATGTACACCTGTATCTTGAGTTGCCTCTATATCGTAAAAAAGGTATTCGGTCGTTCTCATCTTGCAGTTATAACACGTGTATTCTGGATCCCATACACATCTTTCATCTTTAAAATAACCACCTTTGATCATCTTGTTAAGCATATAACATTGATGGGTTGTCAGATCATTATATTTATAACAATTACTACATTTAGAAAATCCACAAATATGCTTTTGCTTCTCATCATGTAAATTATTAACGATTCGTTCACATCGAAACATTTTTGAACGGTTTGACAAACTGTAGAAGAATTCTTCTCACCGCAGATACGTTTGTATTCTTTAAAACATTTTTGATTTACGATTACGAACATCGCACACAATTTTTTTCACCGCAACAATTAGACTTGTACTTAAAACATGAGGACATTTTTGGCAGTCCTATTTAACATAGGACTTTTTACAACTATGGCAGTAATAACTCTTACTCAAAAACCCTGTCAAGCTCATAATCACATCGAAGTGGTTTCCGTTTTTATAGAGATATATCATCTTATCATTGTCGTAATCACCCGAAGTTGTATAAATAATTTCGTTTAATATACCATCATCAGTGATGTAAATCTGGACCCCTAAATGATGTGCGAAAGTTTCCACGTCCTCTAAAGCATTACCAAAATCGTAAAAATTAACCTCTGCTTCTTCGTGAAGTTTTAAAGCTTCTTTTTCCTGTAGTTTCATAGACGCATTGAAACAATTTTTAATCTCACTTTTTGTCCATTTTTCTTTGTTTTTTGTTGGCCATTGTAGTCACAATCGCACGAGCCAAACACATACTATCATTATTTTTTATCGTTATGATGCTTTTCTCGTTTTTGAATTATTTTTTTCACAGGTTGTTTAGGCCGTCTTGCACCTATTGGCATTATAGTTGAATGAACGTAAAAAAATTACTTCATTTATATGGACCTTTTTATATTCTACAATAAAATCAACTAGTGCCTCGAGAAAAATGTTTTCTAAATTATCAGAAATAGTCATATAAGGTGTGCTATACGATTTAGACCATTTCTCGTGGTTGGTGACGATACATATTTTATCACCGTTTTGTAGAGCTCTGTTCGTTATCACCTCTTTTATAAGATTCATCAATATATCTTCTACATTAGTAGGATAAAAATCCCTTAATAAGACTATCCTATAAGTATCCAAAAAAGGTTGTAAATTTATAACTTTTTTGCTCATCAATCAAGATAAATTCGTAGGGAAGCGATTCCTCTTCCTCTTTCTTTCTCCTCTCTTCTTCCTCTTCCTCTTTCTTTCTCTCTTCTATCTCTCTCAATTCTTCTTTAACGTAAGGACCTATGATTAATTCCTCTTTATCACATATTTTTTTCTTTTTCTTTTCTATTTTCCTTTTCCTAACACCTGTCCACTTTGAAAAATCTAATAATTTTTTTTTTAATTTAATCACCAATATCTGTTATTTTCATCTTCTTTGACCAATCAAATGTAGGTTTACCTTTCACTCCTACTTAATTCATTTCTTCGTTTGTTAGAATAACCTTTTAAAACTCTTTTTTTAGCAAGACATTAAAACAGAAAATTACAATAACATCCCCAGAATGTGACTTTAACTGATAACCAAATAAATTCTGTATTGTTAATCTTTTTGTCTGGTAGTTATCTATCTACAAGACACATAATAAATATAAACACAAATGTTTTGTCCCTTTACAATGATGCTCTTTATTTTCATTCTGACAGAGGAACTACAGAAAATAGCAAGCCAGGCTAAGGAATCGGTATGATGATGAAGCCAATCAGAAGAGGCATTGTAGCTAATGTACAAAGGAAAGCAGTCACTTCAAAATCTTGGTGATCAATGTTGGTTTTTATGTGTTATTGTCCAGACACAATACTTATAACTCAGACAAATTTACCTTGGCTCAAATTGTATTGTGTAGCAATTCAACATTTATAAAAATTAGAGCAAATGTACCTTGTAACTTTGCATTCCAGGCCAATCAAATATTATCTTCAATTTCATGAATTTAATATGGATTTTAACTTATTTACCCTTTAGACACTTTTGGACTTGTCTTAAGTCAGTGATTTATAGAGGTGTCCATTATCTCTCAAGGGTTGATATTGGCAGAAAATGCTCTTATCTTTCCATACTGAAATTCCTGTGCCAGAAATATTTGTTAATTGTCTAACATGCCATTTTGTTAATATTTGTTAAATTATAAGGTTCTTGTATTGTACCTGCTTGCAACTTGACCTATGGAATATCACTTCATTTATGTATCATATCGTTTACATGTACTACAGGGTTAAGTTTATTTCTATATGAGACATAAGGATCATTTAAAGTTCATTTGCATATGTGAAGGTAGTCACATAAAAGTTTTTTTTTTGTACAAGATATGTTACTTTGTAGCCATATAGAAGCAAAGGAAAATCCAATTGTATTTTTGTGTTATCATGGATATACTAAATTTCTTATACATGTATCTAAATCTCCTCAATACTCAAGTTACAAGGATTGTTTGGGGAAATTTTAAGATAAAAAAAGGAAGATCTATACCGTAGCTGGGTATGTATTATATATGTTGATAATTATGAAAAAGTATTGCGCAGGGGTTGATATTAAAATTTTTTTTGAGTAATTCTTGAATTATGAGTACCAAACTAAAGGTATTTTTCATTTTTCTGGAGAAATAATCAAATTGACAAAATGGTTTGATATTATTGAATATGCGTAATGTGTTTCACATGTGTGAATCACATTCAGAAGTATTAAAAACAACTACAGTAAAACCTGTCTATAACAAATTCTCATGGGACCAATGAATATATTTGTTATAGCACTTTTTTGTTATAGGTATATTTTAAGTATTAAGTTGTCTATAACAAATTCTCATGGGACCTATAAATATATTTGTTATAGCAGTTTTTTGTTATAGGTATATTTTAAGTATTAAGTTGTCTATAACAAATTCTCATGGGACCTAGTTTTTATAGCAGTTATAGGTATATTTTAAGTATTAAGTTGAATGGATTACTAATGATACTTGTTTATACTTTTTATGTTCACGTTAAGTTACATACAATATAGGCCACATAGAATTGAAATACGTATAATACATTACATTTTATCTTAATTCAAAAACATATATGTGTACAAAAATTGGAAAATTATGATAATTGATTCATGAAATAAAAGTCAGTGACACATAGAGTGTATCAATCCCGGCTAACATGTATGTTATTAAAACTCACGGCAGTTACATGACCCAGGCTTACAAGTTCTATTACTAATTAACACGAAAAAGTCAGTTTTGTGTTGTGTTGTGTTGTGGTCAATGCAGGTAAGAGCCACGTTCTGTGTTAAATCAACGGGTAAAACTATGAATACACCTAATAGAGCCCCAGGCAGTGTAGTCGATATACTTTGTTAACAGAATCACAGTAATATACAAACAAATTCATTGCAGCAATAGACAAATGCAGCAATAGACAAATTCGTTACAGCAAATGGATTGTTGCTGGTAGGCATAAAAATGATTCCTTTTAAACAGTTTTTCGTTAACCCGAATTCGTTACTCACAAATATTTAACGTGGGTGTATGGGAAATAGCAGGAGATATTTAACTAGTTCGTTACAACCAAGAATTTGTTAGATCTGAGTTCGTTATAGACATATTTTACTGTATATAGTAAAAATGATATTAAGTGACCTTTAGTTTTGTGGATATTTAGTGACTTTGAGCCCTGACTTCAATATAGGTATACCTATAATATATTGAAATCATGGTGATCTAATGGTAGACTTTGATTCAGAAGCTGAAAGTCCCAGGGTTGAAGCATAGACTCCCCCACTGCAGTTTTGTCCCCCCAGAAAAACGGGCCTAGGTTAGACTTTCCTCGGGCATTAGGAAAAAGCAAACCAGTATATTATTTCCCCTATAAACAAAGTCAGTGCCCCGTAGGCAGAAAAACTGCCCTTGGATAGAATTTCTCCCTTTTGTTTCAGGATTTCAAAATAAAAAATAGATGTAATTTTAAAGATTAATTGACATAATGTAGTCTAACTTATTATTAACTTATTATTACTAAATTATTTATTTTGTACAATTTAAATTTGGAAAATAATTTGTATCCATTGAAATGAAATATTTTCAAAGCAAGTCAGCAAAATGGAACAAAGAGTATAAGTTCCAGATCTAAAACATTGATAGATATAATGTAGAGTACACATATTAAAGTACACATATGATTATGTATATGTTTAGTTCACCTGTACTGAAGGTTCACATGAGCTTTTTCTGATTACTTTTTTGTCTGTCGTCTGTCCGTCCATTAACTTTTCACATTTTGGACCTTCTTCTCCAAAATGCTGAAAGGATTTTGATCAAAGTTTATAGGGAGCAAGTACTCAAGGTCCTCTACCAAGTATGTTCATTTCCTCCAAATCGACCCAGGGGTGGATCCAGGGTAGGGAAAAAGATGCCTAAGGGAGCACCCCTCTTTAAAAATCTTCTTTTCCAGAACTGCTGCATGGATTGAAAAAGTAATTGCATCTGAGTGATATACATACATGTATGATTCAAGTTTGTTGATTTTGTAGAAATCGGAAAATAATTTTTTGATGGGTTTTTAACGTCTTTTTAGACTTTTTAATTTTCATTCAATTTTATATAATTTGCTTGATTTTCTTGCCATTTATTCATTACAATACATTCATTTTATTTGTTTAACTTGTAATTAGGTAGATGAATGCTTTCCTGAAAGAATTTTGGTGAAATTTAATTTTTTTATTTTTTATGAATTTCTTAAGACTGCAAAAAGAAGGGGGAGGTTAACTTTTCATATTTTGGACTTTTTCTCCAAAACTGCTGAAGGTATTTTGATGAAACTTTATAGAAATCAAGTTCTGAAGGTCTTCTACCAAATTTGTTCAGTTTATTCAGATTGGTCCAAGGGTAGATCCAGGAATAAGAACAATTATTATACTTTAACCCTTATCCCGCCAAACATGTCAATATACGATGTTACAGTACCCATTGCCATTGCCAAACACGTCAATATATGATTTTTGGAAACCCGCACTCACTGCCAAGTACGTCAATGTATGATTTCAATGTATGCTATAAATACTACGGAATCATATGTAGAAGACCATTGGTGAATATAAAAAGATACGGACACATCATAGATAAGTCTTTAATCTGATTGGTTGACACACTTTTATCACTAAAAATATAGACAATGATTTACAATGTACACAACCTTTAAACTCTCGCTTCAGAGAAAACAAAAGTATTACAAATGGAGGCTGCATTGCTTTGTTCACTGTACGATATTGGAATTTTGGAGCTATATTTCATTAGTTACAACTCTGAGGAGGATGACGATTTCCTCTGATTTGAAATAGGAGATTTAGATGTAAATTCAGCACAAGTTCTCAGATATATATATATATCAAGGGCAGATTAGTAATAAAAAAAATTAATTATGTCTTTAATGAATGTCGAGAGACATTATTATTGTACGTTTCTTTTTTTTTCTTCTTCTTCTTTCACACTTTTTTGTCCACTCATTTTCTTCCAGATGGGTTCACCGATTTCAATGAAACTTCACCAAAATAATAAACCCCACTGGTAGATGTGCAATAGTCTTCTAAAAATCAAAACCATTGCCATAGAAATGGGGAAAAATATGTTTTATGCAATTTATTTTCTAGAGCAGAACTCGGAAACCGTTCAAGATATCTTCACCAAACTTCATACACTCATCAACCTTAATGCCAACTGTTGCCTTTTGCTATTTTGAAATTTTTAATTTTATTAATTTTCTTGTTCCCATTAAAAAGCATTAAAAATCATGAATTTATGTTATTCCAGTGAATAACTCATAAAAAGTTCGAGATATATTCACCAAACTTTATGTTTACATCAGCATCGATGAATTTATGTGATTTAAAATTCTTTATTTATAATTTATCATAATTTCTCTGTTACCATGGAAACAAATAAAAACATAGCAAAAATATTACAAATTTCTGTGTTTCCATGGCATAATTCCATGGCATATTTATTTTTATAGATTGAACATCAAATTTTTGAAAAAAATTCCTATTACCATGGAAACACTGTTCGAGAGACATTCGATATTGCTCGCAATAGCAGAATTGTTTTTTGTTTCAACAAATCTATGAAATATTGTCTGATTAGGATAAGTATTTGCATCTTTGAATGATGTAATTTTTGTACATGGAAAATGCCAGCAGACACAAACATGTATATGAGACAATGTTACATATATCTCTATGATACCAACTTGGAATGTTTTTAATATTGAATTGCATCTTGATATATATATATATATATATATATATATATATATATATATATATATATATATATATATATATAAATTCACCAATTCTGATTTGACAAAGGACTTGTCTTTCACGACTTTCAGTTCTTCGGTTTTCATATTAAAAGTGTATTTTTACATTATGACCTTGCCACTAGACATACTTGTGAACTTCCTTTGCACTACATCACCCAGTTAAAGTGTGTAAAACAAACAAGTATACATATGAAAATATATTTAAAAGATAATTAAAATCCATTTCTGCTTTAAACTTCAAACTCCTGAAGTCGTGATTTAACCTAAAAAATCTATATTGCAGAACTATTCTATAGGCTTCTGCTGTATCAGTGCATGCCTTGTTTTAGTTATAACAGATTCCTTTTCTTTCTGTAATATAAGTATTGATAAATGGTAATACAAAATGTTAATTATTTAGAGACTAAAATTTTTTTCTTTTTATTTTACTGTATGGTAATTTGATTTATTTTCATCTAATTTCACTTACACTAAAAGATTTTCAAATTGAAGTACAGCTAAACTTGCTATAGCAGCCAGCTTTATATAAGGATTACCTGTTTATAAAGGAAAGTTTTTCAAGTCCCTTGACTGCATACTTTTAACTAAATTGAACCTGTGTAGAAGTGTCACCTGCACATAAAGGTAAATATTTTCATCCCTTGGGTGGCCCCCTATATACAAGAATCACTGTAGTTTCAATACCATTTTATCAAAATAACAACTCATTTCACTACGATGATTTAACAAAATTATGCGGGACATTTTCAAAAGTCAAAGGAGGTATTGTTGTATTTACAATGTAGAACAATGATGTTTTTACATCTTGACCATGTGATGTATTAATAACTTTGGTGTCATATTTAAATGTTGTTATGAATTTGATATTTTATAATTGTTATACAACGAAGATTCCATATTGAATGTGATCATTCATCAGAACCTGGTTATGTAAACATGCAAGTTCAACTTTTGTATAATGATTTTGACTGTAAACTCTAATTAATCTAATTAAGAAAGAAGTAATATTTGATTACTATGTACAATTCAAAAACCCTTTACAAACGAGCAGTTCAACAGGGGATGATCACTCCTCCCTGACACCTGATCCCAGGGGTCCATGTTTGTCCAATTGTCACCAGATTCGTATATGTGAACTGGACATATTGAAGACTTATACTTTTGTATCTGAGATTTTTTTATGTTAATGGGAGGTGTGAGTTTGAAATGTGATTCTCCTAAATCTCCTGGCATTTTAGATTATATATTTTAACAGTTTATATGATATATACATTGATAGTAGTTCATATTTTTCCATACTCATAATCAACAAAAGTTGAGTTTTGTTTTTCAATAAAAAATCGCCATGTGTATGTGATATATATATTGTTGTACCATTAATTTGTCTTAACTGAATTCTGTGATATTTGTGAATTATTTTGTAATATTATGTGGAAAGATGGAGTTGATATGTATTTGTTATTATGTGGAAAAAATAGTGTAGTGTAAGTCTTTTTTGCTCAAACCAAATCACATTATATATATATATATAATTTATATATATAAAACAATGCTCAACTGTTTCCTTCGTTAGAACAGCTCAGTATGAGTGGTTGGGTTCGAAGTCATAAAATTTACTCAATACCCTGGCTCAACAAACTTCAAGATTTAAGAATAAAAGCGCAAATAATTTATGCAGCAACTGAACATTTTTTGTATATTCATTTAATATGGTAAATTACGAGGATAAGATTTGCTGATTTGAAGAAAACTTCAAAAATATAATAAAAAAAAAGAATAGTTTGAACACATGCTGTGTATTAAAATTTGAGTACAATACTCCTATTTTTCAGGTTTTTTTTAGAAAATCATAAGTAAATCGAATACAGTACTTTTGATGTAAATTAAAAAAGATAAAAAAAAATGTCCTAGTCATTAATATCCATTTTTAGAAACAAAAGTTTAGAAGGATAGAGTTTGAGCTTGAGGTTATTGAATAAAATGTATATTTGCTGACTTCTATTCCTGACCATATCATTATTATGTTCCTAAAATTAAGTTTGGGAGGTATTTTTGTTAAATTGTCCCACTATTTATCTGTTTGTTGATGTTTGATGAGACAACATGTATATTGTCAACATTCGATATCATTACCAATGTTATGTGACTTTGAATATTTCATGAATGACATAGTTTTCGGGTTCATAGTCTGTTACTTAAGTTTGATTGACAGTGCGTAGAATTACCCGAATTAACTAATTAACATAGGCCCTATTCATGTTTTTTTACCATTATTTATACAGTTTAGAAATTGTCTATCCCCCATGATGCCTTTGGTTAATTGCATGGACCCAGGGAAACGACATACCGTATTACTGTTGATGTTGCAGTATTATGGGTTGAGATTTACCTAAGTAGGGAATGACGGTATATTTATTTTCTTACGTGTTATATTAAAAAAGATATCAGTTGAAGCAGAACTGAATGGTTTTCAGTTAATAGAAGTCCCTTTACCCGTGTATCTTTTGTAATGGGAATTTTTAGTTATTTCTCAAAGTACCCTTTCAATGCCAAATTGGTTGGTGTATACATTAAAACAGGGGAAAATATTTTCTGTTCTCCATGGAATCAATGTGAGATTCGTTATTCCAAAATGATTTTAGGGATTTTTATATTTTTAGATAATGCATACAGAACTATGTTTCACCATAATTGCTTTATGTATATATGTGTATGACGTCCACCATCGCTACATCTGATTTTCGTGTACCTACTGTATGTACTACTTTGATGATGACGTCACCAGAAAGTGATAAATATTACTTGATCAAGTACGTATCTGATTACATCATGCTAAAGTCTTGACATATTACTATTTTTGGATTTTCCAGTAATGAAGTCATGGGACAGTCTTGACATATTACTATTTTGAATTTTCCAGTAATGACGTCATGGGACAGTCTTGACATATTACTATTTTTGGGTTTTCCAGTGATAACGTCATGGGACAGTCTTGAAATATGACTATTTTTGGGTTTTCCAGTAATGACGTCATGGGACAGTATTGAAATATGACTATTTTTGGGTTTTCCAGTGATGACGTCATGGGACAGTCTTGAGATATGACTATTTTGGGTTTTCCAGTGATGACGTCATGGGACAGTCTTGAGATATTACTATTTTTGGGTTTTCCAGTAATGACGTCGTGGGACAGTCTTGATATATTACTTTTTTTAGGTCAACTGAGTGAAGCTTATCTGATCTATTGTGATCGTGTTATATCTGTCCTCATACGTCGTCGTCCATTAACTTTTGCACATTTTCAGTTTTTTCTCAAGAACCTCTGGGTTATAGGTCACCAGCATCAATACCTGAAGGGCATGAAAATTGCAAAATTTGTGGTGCCCATCCCCTAGAGGCCCTAGGGAGGGAGTAAAATCCTTGAACAATGATGTAATTTTAAAAAATCTTCTTCTCTAATGTGAAACAAATGCTTTATATGGTTGTAATGTCCTATAGTAGCTCAATCAATATCGCAAAATTCGTGACCTTGAGGGTTTGGGTTGTGCCTGTATGGCTAAATTTACTATATAGTAAAAATTGTCAAATCTTCAAAAATCTTCTTCTCACCTCCTGCACATCTTAAAGAAAAAACTGAATATATGGTTAGAAAGAGCATGAAACCCTCTACCACGTTTGCAAAATTCATGACCTTGAGGGCATGGGTTCTGCCCTGAGTGTGTGGCTAAATTGACTAATTAGTAAAAATAAATAAACCTTCAAAAATCATCTTCTCAACTCCTGCACATCTTAAAAGAAAATTTACTATATAGTGAAAATAGCCAAATTTTAAAATATCTTCTACTCAACTCCTGCATATCTTAAAGGAAAACTGAATGCATTGGGTAGAAAGGACATGAAACCTTCTACCAAAATTGTAGAATTCATGACACTGAGGGCGTAAGTTCTGCCCCTCGGGTGGGGCTAAATTAGATAATTAGTAAAATGTACTTAATATTTGAAAATCTTCCCTACTTCAACGTTTCTCAGGAACTACAGAGTGAAAGTCCATGAAACTTTAGGGTATTGTAGGCCTATATCCTTAGTTGTGCAAAAAGTTTTCAATTTGGCGATCTATGGTATATTTTAGGGGCTCAAATGGGGTTGGGGTAACTATAGAAACATGGGAAAATTAAACATTACATTTTTACTTGCATTTTAACTGATGAAAATCATTAAACTGTACTTCAAACCAAATATTTTCTTGGATGACATGATGTAAGGGGCTTATTGCCATGTAAGGCTTTATCCCCATGGTCATTCCCCACCCCTCTCATTTCAGAAGTTTTCCATTATTTCAAAAGTTGTTGAAATCTCCACCCCTAATCCATATAGTTTGTGGTTTCTCATGGCAAGATTAATTGTATTGGAAAATCCGGTGGTCCCTAGAGTCATTCCCCACTCCCAATTTTCTAAAAAATAGTTGAGATCCCCACCCCTAATTCATATATTTTCTTATTCCTCATGACAAAACAATTTTAATGGTGATATTTTGGGGGTCGTCCCCATCCTTTTATTACATACATATACAATTATCTTGAAATAGTTGATGTCTCCTCCCCTAAATCATATATTTTTTATTACCATGACAAGACGATTTGTATTGTGGTATTTTGGGGATCCTCAGGGTCAGTCCCCATCCCGTTATTTCAGAAATCTTCAATTACCTCAAAAACCATTGAGGTCCCCACCCGAAACGAGATATTTTCTTATTCCTCATAACAAGACAAGTTGTATGGTGGTAATTTGGGGATGCCTATGGTCATTTCCTGTCCCTTTATTTCAGAAATCTTCAATTATCTAAAACAAAAATTGAGATTCCTACCCCTGAATCATATATTTCCTTATTACTTTTAACAAGACAAGTTGTGGGATGATATTTTTGCGTGGTCACTGGGGGTCATTTCTTACCTCTTATTTTCAGAAATCTCAATTCTCAAAAACCATTGAGATCCCCACCCCTAAACCATATATTTTCTTATTACCCTTGACAAGACAAATTTCAGGGTGAAATTCATGGGTGTCCCCAGGGCCATACCCCAACCCCTTTTTTTAGAAATCTTTCTGAAATATACATGTGATTTTCGACACTAAACATATGTTTTCGTGCTCCTAAACAAAGTTGTATATTACAATTTTCGAATGTCATGGTGAAACTTAAGTTTTATACCTTGTTAGATGAGGCATTAAGCCTTTTACCAAAATTGTGAAATTGATGTAATTTGGGGCAAGAGTACTGCCCATAGGGCAGGGCCAAAATGGTTATATTGTGGAAATATATATAATTGTAGAAAATCTCCGTCATTTTTGTGCATTATGAAGAAAGATTGAATGCATGATTAGAAAGAGCAAAAGCTTTACAATAATTGTGAAATTCGTGTACATTTTGGTCGGTAAAGCACAAAAAGCAATTGATGTTTTTATTTTTCTGTATCTTATCCGGATATAACAAAATCACATCTCACTTTGATATGATGAAACATACTATCCTATAAAAGGATTAGAACTTATCAATATTATATGATAGTTAAATCAATATATCCATCATATATTATGAAGTATAAAGAGCACATAGTTGACACAAATGATTTCTAAAGACCAAAACATGTGCATACTCAGGTGACCGTTAAGGCCCATGGACCTCTTGTTTGGATTTTCCAGTGATGACGTCATGGGACAGTGTTGATTTATTACAAATTTGAGTAGTAGTGTCATGACATCTATGTTCCTGATTTGTCATATTTCTTTAAGATCAAGTTGGTCATAACCAGAATATCGCAGGTGCGAAAACAAGACGATTTATTTTCCGAAAGTAGGGGGATACAGGTAAAACATTTTATCAAGCTCTGTTTCCATCAGTTGCTGTAGCTCTTATATTGTTGTTCCTATCTTCTCAGTTGTGATCTAATTGAGACTCGTTGAATTTGTAAACATGTGTCTATTTATTTTGATAGATCTGTATTTTGTATTTTTCATAATAGTGTTAGTAGAGCGGAGAGAGGTCGTCTTAAAGTCGGCACAACTGGGGCCTTTCATTTACATAAATGTTCTTGTATTATTCATTTACGTGTTGTTACCGATATTACCTTCGAAATTGTACTGTTTATTTGCTAGCCTTTTATATTTGTTTTATCTGTATAAAAATCAAATGAGTATTGCTGATTTATTTATTGTTGTTTATGTTTTATTAAATGGTTAATAGTAAAAAGTTGTTTTTTATTGTCATTGAAATATAAAATATCTCAGATACCAAAGTATAAATCTTTAGGATTTCCAGGGCACAGATACAAATCCGGCAAAAATGGACAAACACGGACCTCTGAAAACCAAGAGGTGGAATCAGGTGCCATGGAGCAGTAAGCATCCCCTGTCGACCGGTCAAACCCGCCGTGAGTCCACCGTCAAGTCCAAATGAAATGCGTGAGGAACGAATCCTCGTCACAATTAGTACAGACGTCTCAACAACCGCCAATGAAAAAGAAACTCAACATTTCACTCAGTGAAACAGGGTAATCGTAAACAAGACTGTTATACCGACCGTACAATTGACATTACAGTTGACATCAAACGCGATTTTCAATATCACTGTGTCAATAATTTGTCAGTTAGTAGTTTACATCTGTATATGAAATGTTCATATGTTGAATACGCCCTGGCATATTGAATCATTTGTGAAATATATACTCCATATGCGGGTGACTGTGGGATGTTACTACTTAAATGTGGAAAACTTACGATGGGAAAGCCGAAATTGAAGTTAAATTTCTTTTATATCCCTTAAGGTCATATGTTTGATAGCTGTGGAATCGTCTTTACCTATGGTGACACGGATTCATTCTTCAATTACAGTATTACATTGGGATATGACTGTGGATTCGCAACGGGTGTGACCGGTCAACAGGGGATGCAGACTTCACTTCTAGATTTGTCTAATGTTCACCAGATTTATAAATTGTATCCTGGACATCCTGTAGATTTACACTTCGATATCTTTGTATAATTATGAAATAGGAAGTTCACTTCGTAATTGGACCACATTGATTAAAAGATACTCACAAATTATATTTTTACAGCTTTTATCAAAATCGAAATATGTTTTTAATTTTTTTTTAAACTTGGATGTCTTTACTCTCGGAAGGTAAGCCACACTAAATAGCCCTAACGGCAACATATTCATAGCATAGGTCTCTTGTGACATTTCACTCACAAAGGACATCACGACTAACATAATAAAGTTATATATATATATATATATATATATATATATATATATATATATATATATATATATATATATATATATATATATATATATATATATATATATCTATAACATATGTAACATAATATAAACATCTGGGACACCAAAGAAATCAGTGCCCAAATTAACTCAATTTAAAGGCCCATGACCGGCGTTTTACGCTCAGCAAGGTTGTTAATTTTAAATGATAATGTACTTTGCCAAATGCTTATACAATGTTATTATCTTCCCATTAATTACGCTTCTAAGTGATTCTACTTCTCCATGACACCTGATCCCCACCTTGCGGTTTTCAGAGGTCAGTGTTTGGCCATTTTTGCCGAATTTGTTTTTGTGTCCTGGACATCCTAAAGATTTATACTTTGGTATCTGAAATGCTTTGTATTATTTGAGTTTGAAGATAAAAAAAAAAATTTTACTCGTAACGACAAACGGAGCTGCATGATATTCAAGGCAACCTCAGAAAAATAAGTTCAACATATGGGTTATGGTCATCTCGTATCAATGAAAACTCGTATCTAAATGAATAAGTTGACTCGTACCCATGTTTTAGCTCACTCGGGCCCATTGTTTAACTCACTCGTGCCCATCGCCTGTTGGTTGCAGAACTACTTATGAAAATATACTTGTACCAACTAGGTAATTACCATAATGTTGTTTGGTATTGAAATGTCATAGAATTATCTGTGGAAATGAATAGGCTTCAGAATTACTTCTTCTTCTTTGTTGTTTAACGTCCCACTAAAAGAATATTTCACTCATATGAAGACGTCACCAAATGCCGCTGAAGGGCTTCAAATTTTGACCTACTTACGGTCATTGAGCACTGAGGGTTCTTTAACGTGCTGACACCTACTGTGACACGGAACCTCGGTTTTTACTTTCTCATCCGAAGGGCAGCTAGGAAACCAACCTGCCGCCGGCTGGACTCGAACTCACGTCCTCACGATCAAGAATCGAGCGCGCTACCGACTGAGCAAGGCCGGCTCACTTCACTTACAGATTCCTTGCGGATATTTCTACTCAATTTTCGGTTATGACCATCTATGCGGGAAAAACTTTGTATTCCCCACTGGATACTCGTAGGTAGGATAAGACTACTCAAGGTAAATTTAATGTTGTTCTGTATTACTTAAAATTTGAACGTGTCCAGGTCAAGAAAGGGCTTACGAGACTCCAACCCGCCAGGTCATATGGATATAAGGTAAAGGAGCTGTTACAATTTTACGAGCATTCCAATTTTACGAGCATTCGGCGTATTGATTTTGGTTTCAAAAACAAAGAAATTTAGAATTCCCGAATGTACATAATATGTTTATATAGATAGGCACTCTCATCGTCGTAAAATCACGGTCCGGAATCGCTATGCACTCTCCTACCCGTGGTTTCATGTACCCGAATTCACTCGTAACTAATGAATATTTATAAAGGAGTAAGTGTGTTCAATTTATCCAATCACAGTAGTTGTCATCGATAACGGAAGTTATCGCGTAGTCCGTCGATCTAATACAATTCTGAAATTGTTTAAAAGCCTCGATCTGATTGATGCGCGAGCACCGTTTACTCGCATTAGCTTAGGTTTCATGGATAATAAAATATGCACGAGTAATTTCGGGCACATGAAACCACGGGTAGGAAAGAGTGTAGCGATTCCTGACCGTGGTTTTACGACGATGTGGCTCCCTATACTGTTAGGAATCACTATGTCGGATTTTTCGTTTGTTTATATGACAGGACATATAATTGTCGTGTGCTAATGTACATGTAGTTGTTTTAGAAAAACCTTTAAGGAACATAATATATTAGTAAGATCGCCTTTGCGCGTGGTAAACCGTCTTATAGGGATATTGGAAGAAAGCCCGTCTATTTTGACATAATCGCATGAATTTCCTATAGCTCACAGAAAAATCTTATGTCATCGAAGATGTCATAATTATCAAACAAAATTGCAATTCTTGCAAGCACCACACAATTTCCACATTTTATTCTACTAAAACATATGTATCTTGTGCGACATGGCCATTAATAATTCTTGAATTTTTTTCTATTGTAAAAATATACTTGGGTTATATTCCTATGGTGAAAATGTACCTGGGTCATTTTCTGTGGTGAGAAATATGTCCGTGCCTTTTCTATATCCGTAAAAATTATCTGAAAAACGGATAATTTTTCCTGCTGGTATTGGTCAAAAGACCTGTTTGGATTATTCTTTCCGTTACGGTTTGTCATAATAGTATACGACTTTAGAGAAAAATGCGGGCAACAGCACTTCCAATTAAACATTTTATCTGATATATATTACCTTGAATTTAGATATCATGCAGTGTTAGATGTGAAAAACAGCCCACAAGAAAGAGACGACACTCGAAGTCGTTACAAGAAAGAATTCCAACATCTATCAACAATTAAATCCTTTGAGAAGAATTGAGACAAGATATCATTGAATGTTGTCAAGGTAAATATTACGAAACCGGAGGTTGAGGTTACATGATATGAACATTATGACAAAACTAAACGGAATGGAACAATTCGAAAATCATGATTTCTACGAAGAATGATGATCGACCCGTGTAGTTTTTCTATGTGCATGAGATCATCGGTGTGACCATAATTCCTACGTTATTGTGTACAAGTCAATAAAACGATGGGTACGACTCTTCCAATTGTTTTGGTTACGAGTCAGTTAGCTGTAGGTACGAGTCGAGATGGGTACGAATTAAGATTACCAACATTCTACAAAGAAGTAAACACGTTGCCATACAGGTAGCAAAGAAACAAAGCACAAAGGCCAGAAAAAGAAAGATAAAATCGATAGAGAAATTGCGCTGTGTTTATGAACAGAAATATATTGAAATGCTTTGAGGAAGGAAATGAAGGTGAAAACAAATTAATAATCTGCCACCTTTCTTTGAATTTCTCTGAAAGAAACCTCAATCTGTCAAGCTAACACTTCTGTTCAATCGTGGAGTCAAATTGGTCGGAGAATATCAATACTTTCTTTTTTTTCTCTTTTTAACTTGAAAGTGGTAAAAGAATATGTATAGAAATACACTATTTTTATTTCGAAAAATGAATAATTGCAGTTTTCGATGAAATACATTTCTCACAATTTGACGTACGTTCATTTTTTACTAACTTTCCGTATCGATGTAACAGATGTGAACGGTACACGTGCGGTCGTTAATTACGCGTGTTTGTATCATGCTGTTTTTATCATTTTCTGACTAATTGCAGTGCATGTGGACACTAGTTCTAATCAGTATGTCTTTGAATTGTAAAAGTTGTGAATCTGAGAACTTTTTACGATATTTCATTCTGGTCAATTTAAACGGCCATGGGCCTTTAACGGGCCACGTAGAGAAAATATTAAAAGCGAAATTATATACAGATTAATCAAAACATTTTCATACCGCATTATACTTCGGAGGTATATAATAACTGCTATTTACAGTCAGTTTGAAGTTTTTGCAATCTTGGTATAGAACAATCTAAATGGTTCAGAATAGTTCAGAGGGGTCGGTCTGCTGCATTGTTATTGAAAGATCAAAGGCAACAACTGGTCGTTATGTAGTTCGGTGTGTGTGTTTCCACCAAAGAACGTCCGAGAGAAATGAATGGTTGTCACAGCGACATTCGGTCGTAACAACGACATGCCACGATAGGGATATTCGTCCTGCATTCCTGCATAATCGCCACCTTACTGCCACTGAATGTGGTATTATTATGGAAGGCAATCGTAATCGCCACACTAACCAGAAAAATGTAAGAAAAAGATTATGTGTTTTGCTTCAAGCTTGTCAACCTTATGTTGATGCTCGTCTCAACCAAGCACGCGTCATATGGCTTTGTTGACAACATGTTAAGAAATAAAAAAAATAAAGAAACACCATTACTCTGCGCTTGAATATATTTAATGCTACACTTATTAAATAAAAATATGGCTAAATATCAATATACAGGTCATTAGTACTTGTAATTCTTTTAAAACAATCTAATAGTTAGAATAGTTTCAATTGATGTAGATTTCAGTGAAGAATAAATCCGATCGTGTTATGCATTTGTGATATAGATATATGATATTCATTTGCTTCATAAAAAGTTGGCGTGTTTTGCATAAAAACAATTATCTGAGTGCAGTAAATATGCAGTTAACTGGGCCATTAATTATATAAAGGAAGGTATCCATAGACAATTATCGATTTTATGAAATATATATATATATATGAAATATTTTAATGACATGCCTGTGAACATATACCCCCACAGGTCCAGACTTCCTATGAGGTTAAAGAAGTCACATTATTACATATACTGGTACACACATTACCCACATAAATCTAACTCATAGTATGCGTACACGTATTACACTCCAAATACGACACCTTACACTCTCACACATACACCATCAGCTAGATATAGCAGTTATAAAAACATAATGTGGCACGAGACTTCGGCTTTGACTTTCTCATCTGAAGGACAGGAAACCAACCTGCCTCCGATTGGACTCATGACCTTACGATCAAGAATCGAGCGCGCTACCGACTGAGCCAGGCCAGCGTCTGCTTTTCTGTATTTGCCTTTGTAAATATACGTCGTACTATTATCATAGGGTAAAACACCATAGCATTAAATAAATCCAAAGCACTGTAATACAAGGTCATCTAACGGTGACTAAAAGTCGTTGATTATAACAACGTTAAACTACTATGTAAGGGTTTATTTATACATTTTTGTGTCATTGGTTCATGCAACAAGCTTTTCATATAAAATTTGTATCTATGTCCTGGACATTCTATTGATTGATACTTTGGTATCTGAAATGTTTTATATTAAACCCTATGATATAATCGAATAGATCTATAAATACAATTACGCGTAAATTATAATATAAAAAATATCAGATACAAAAGTATAAATCTTTAGGATATCCAGGACATAGATACAAATCTGGTAAAAATGGACAAATATGGACCTCTGGAAACCAAGAAGTGGGATCAGGTGCCATGGAGGAGTAAGCATCCCCTGTCGACCGGTTACACCCACCGTGAGGCCACAGCCAAGTCCAAATTTTAATTTGACTTTGGACTCACAGCGGGCGTGACTGGTCGACAGGGGATGCTTACTCCTCCATGACACCTGATTTCACCTCTTGATTTCAAGAGGTCCGTGTTTGTCCATTTTTGACCAGATCTGTACCTAAATTCTGGACATCCAAATGATATATACTTTGATATCTGAGATTTTTTATACTGTAGCTGAATGATATTGATGATAAAGATGATGATGACGATAATTAAGATGAATATGCTGATCTGAATGAATTATTGTAAGTTAATTTTGAATATAAAATTAAACATACACACACACAGATACATATATATACATATATATATATATATATATATATATATATATATATATATATATATATATATATATATATATATATATATATATATATACGTATATGTGTATGTGTATGTGTTTGTGTTTGTAGTGTGTTGTGTGTGTGTGTGTGTGTGTGTGTGTGTGTGTGTGTGTGTGTGTGTGTGTGTGATCTTTCGGAACAGATCATATTTAATGCGACCCTTCTGTGTATCGCTTTACATATTTTAATTTCGAAGAAATCGATGTTTGAAGAGTACTGATTCGTTTTACGAATAGAGATTTTGTCTTGAAATAAGATGAGAAAATGTCATAAGATGTCATAATATTCCGTTCAAAGTAGTCCCATTTCCAGCTGAACTTTTAAAACAGGAAGTACCGCTGTGCCAGAGCAAGTCTTTTTGCTGGAGGACAAGTCAAATGAACCTGTTCCCCATCACTGTTTTGGTCGCTTGTGAACACCTTGTATGAGTAGGGATCCACTGAAATAAAGAAGCTCATAATCACTGTATTGCTGTACATATGTCAACACATGAAAACTCGCAATTGTCAATATATTAGCTTTATAAACACTTTATAAGAAATAGAAATGGGCTTAAATCTTTTATGACTATTAAAAATATATCAAAGGAATTATTGGAAGTTTTAAATCAAATTTTCGACGTTTACGGCTTTACAAAAACGACCTATTAAAAAATAAAATGAAAAAAATCTATTTTATTATAATTAAATGGTTAATGAATGTAAAATTGTCTTCATCCATACAAGATGTTTCCATATATAGGAAATATCCTTGTAGAAAAAAAATGTTGAAAGAAACACAAACATATTCAGAAGTTTGAATTACAAAAGCAGCTTGGCGTGATGTCTGATGGCAGTCACATTGGGAATACATACGTTGAATTGTTTATCATTTCATGGATGTATATTCAAACAATTCATAACAATCGTTGCCTGTCACTATTTGACAGGTGTGCTAGCAGCTAAAATCATTATCTGTTTCCTGTAATTACAATTAGAATCACAGGTAATGGTGTACATAAACACCTGAATTTTAGGTTATTTGGTATTTTAAGGTTATTTCAGTGCGTAATTTGATACAAAAACAGGATGAACCTCCATAACAGAAGGGTTAGACCATCGTATTTTAAACCATGAAAAGTCTAGTCAGAGCGTAGTTCCAGCTCCGCTATAACCTAAGCTGAGTTTTGTGAGAAGATTCCCAGTTTACTTTGGAAGGGCCGGTGTACATATCTTCTGGGTACATAGCAACCGTGTTCTCTCATTCACTAGTATAACTTGACCGCCACTATATACTTGTGATAAATTTCCAGTCCGTCGTGAAACAACATTCAACACAAAAGAATAAAATAATAAACGCATACTTATTTACTAAAAGACAGATATGATACAAACTATTGTTTAATTTTGTACACTACCTTTAATGTTAGGGAGATAATTATTCAGAATCATCGATTCTTTGGTTACATTTCTGCAGCTCTGAACAGCAATTATCTGCTTACTCAAGCCGTAATTAGAAACAGTTCCTTGTTCAACAGAAGCCTAAATAGATAAAAAACAAACATGTTATTTTCATAGTACAAGTTAACTTTTGTGATGCTTATTTCATTGCATGAGGCATAGCAAGAAGTCAATAACACAATGAATGAAGTGACATCTTGATAACGCCATGATCTATTAACACATCGTTATTAATTGTGTATGTAAAACAAACAAAATTATAACCTGATTGGATTGCAGAAATCCGTAAGTTGAAATATCTTTTCAATTGTATGTCAAGGATACATGTGCAATCTCTGGAAATCAAGAGATGGGGTCACGTGCCATGGAGGAGCAAGCATCCCCTGTTGACTGGTCACACCCGACGTGAGTCCACAGTCAAATTCAAATGAAAAAAGTGTGGAATCATTCTCGTCACAATTGCTACAGACGTCTCAACAATAGATTAACTGGAAATGTAGGTTTAAGAGCGGAGCAATCACATTAATGAGTATTTAAGAGGTTATGGCACAAAAACCTAGTTTTCTTCATTAAAACTCTAGTTAATGTAGGATTATTGAAGAAAAACTAGATTTGATTTGTAACCCACCTGTACCGGAGAAAAACTATTTTTAACTGAGAAAAACAAGGTTTAACTTGAGGAAAACTAGGTTTACCTGAGGAAAACTAGGTTTAACTCGTTAATGATATTTTAGCGTGCAATGAATGTGAGCAAGTTGTTTCCTTGAAGCTATGTTAAATTGATTATTATTGTAATATAACAATGTTTAAAATAATTATATTGGTGACTATATTGCTTAGGTAAGTAGTTTCTGAAGTCACCAATTTTACTCGGTACTCAAGCTTCGTACATTTTGAGATGAAAATAGTTTATGGACATTTTGTGTATGTATGTCAGACAATAATTTGAAGAAAACTTCAGAAATATACAAAATTAATTGAGAGTACATACTCAAAAGTTTAGGACTATACTCAAAGTATTTACAGGAAAATGATAAATTTTACCTTATGTTTAACGTTTATGGAAAAAAATAACGAGTTTCCTATTCAGTCACAAACAAAAGTTTTACAAATACTTTATACAGTCAAAATAATGTAACAAGTTGAGCTTCAGTACTGAGTAAATTTGACTGACTTCGGTCCCAGAAACATAAAGTTGGCAGGTATGTTAGATAGGTTGAATTGTGCTCTTATAATATAATCAAGTATCTAGAATAATCACGTTATAGTTGTATTGTTGTTTAACGTCCCACACAAGTATCTACTGTGACGTGGAACCTCGGTTTTTACTGTCACATCCGAAGGACAGTAAAGGTCAGTCGCGTCCACCGAAGCTCGAAACCGCGACCCTCCGGTTGCGAATCGAGCGCTGTACCGCGGAGCCACGACGGCTCTCTCCTAAAATGTAATCAAGGATCTAAAATAAATACAGTAAAACCTGCTATAGCAGCCACCTCTATATAAGGATTACCTGTTTATAAGGGCCAGTTTTTTCAAGCCCCTTGACTTCATACTTGAACTAAATTGAACCTGTGTATAGAGGTCACCTGCACATAAGGGCCAATATTTTCTGGTCCCTTGGGTGGCCCCTATATACAGATTTCACTGTACATGTATAAGATACGTTTAATTATTCTCCTACAATGTAATCAAATATCTAAAATATGCATGCATCTAAGAAAAGTATGATTTTGTTATCAATTATCTAAAATAAGTATGTACTTAAAATACGTTTATGGATGAACATGTATCTAAGAAACGTTTAAATGTGCTCCTCTAATGTAAACGAGTACATGTATATAAAAAGTAGTATGTATAAAAGATACGTTTAAAAGAGAATACTTTTCAAAACACCATTTTTGAGTTGTCTTGTTACGTCACAGTTCATCATGAGAGTGTTCAATTTTAAAGAGAAAAGAAAGGCATCGTTATATGCAGTATATCGCATATATGACCTGGACCCAAAGTCACCAAATTTACTCAAGTTAATCTTTATTTCATTAATTTAACTTATAATCGTTTGTAAAACTTTTCGGGTTGAGTGACAAGGAATCATATTATTTTTTATCATTCACATATACATTTTTCCATCACATTTATAATTTTGTTTTTGTAGGAAATGAATTAGTACGGTGAGTACGGTACTCAAAATTTGAGTACGTACTCAAACAGTTTTAAAATATTTCTGAATGGTTCTTCAAATCAGCATTAACTTTTATCATTGCTTAAACTGTATACATTCAATATACAAATATGTCCAGTTACAGAATAAATTATGCGTGATTTTAACTTAAAATGATAAAAAGTTAGTTGAGCTTGAATACTGAGAAAAGGTGGTGACTTCGGGCCTTAGACCATAATTATCATGATGTAATTACTGCCAGATTTCCAGATTTGCAAAAGAGATGTTTTGTCTAATATTAATTCCTCACAAATTAATTGAATTAAGATATCACTGAATATCATCAAGGAAAAAAACATGTAGCACATAACCGGAATGGAACATGCCCGACTTTCAGTTGAAGTCATCTGATCTAAGTAAAAACTATTCTAACAAAGCTGAATGCATGATACGACTAGAAAATGGTATAAAGTAAGAATATATAGTAATAATATATGATAAGAATATAACTCATACAACTATAACTGTCAGTAGCTTTCTGATACACAAATGAAAATATCGTAAATGAATATACTATTAGTGAACTGACTTGACTCAGTCGGCAGCGCGCTCGACTCTTGATCATGAGGTCGTGAGTTCGAGTCCAGCCGGCGGTAGGTTGGTTTCCTATCCTTCGGATGAGACAGTTAAAACCGAGGTGCAGTGTCACAGTAGGTGTCGGCACGTTGAAGAACCCTCACTGCTCAATGTGCCAAGCATAGGCCAAAATTTTAAGCCCTTCACCGGCATTTGGTGATGTCTCCATATGAGTGAAAAAATTCTTGAGTGGGACGTTAAACAACAATAAACAGACAAACATATACTATTGAACTATATCAATTATTGTTAGAGATTATTCTCCTTGAGATACGTGGAAGAAGTATATCATATACATTTTTTAAATAAAAAGTTAAGAAGAAATAGAGAAAAAGAATTGATTACTGAAATAAATAAGACCGAACAAGACAGCAAATTCCTACAAAACTTAAAATCCTTGTAATCAAAGAAAAAATAATTAGAGGAAATAAGTAACACTACATTACATGGATACATAGTACGACCAATATCAACATGGACTGAAGATGGTGAAAAGGCAACAACATATTTTTGCAGCTTAGAATCTAGACAATATACAACTAATACAATTAAGATGATAGAGAAGGAAAATGGCACGGTAATTACAGATCAAACAGAAATACTTAAAGAAATTTAATTTTTTTAATGTAAAAATTGATATACTGATCACCATGAGAATGTAGAAAAAATTTGTCTAAATAACCTGCTTAAAAATAGCCAGTGCCATTCAAAACCCTCTTTTTCAGGAATTTTCACGTTAGTACTTCAAAAAGACTGCTTTATGAATAGCGGGATTTAGGGGGATTCTACAGTTATGCCACTCCCCTTATTTTCAGAAATATCAGTTACTCAAATATAGAGACTTTACTTTTTCAAGAACCTTGAACTACCTGACAAATAATGGACCGCCCCACTACTAAAAGGTTTCCATGGTAATTCCACACATCCGCTTTTCGAGATGATATTTTTCAACACAAAACTAGACTTTTTTCGAGACATTTTTTTCTGTCTGTACACAACTATGACTTGATACTCACAACTTATGTGGGGATATGTTTCTCTTTGTTAGGATTCTACTAGGTATATATTTTTACTTTAAACAACTTTTGTACTCATTTCAAAATTTCAATTTGTATATGTTCTACACGCTGTAAGAGCCCATTTGGGGCCCCAATCTCAATTTGGGTGCTTTTTGTCTTGGATAAATAAAAATATTCTTAAACTATTAAAATAAAGTAAAATAAATGAACATTATCAAACCTTGGACACAAAGGCTACTGAATGTGATCCCACAGATCTCCCGTAAGCTCCAAACATTTTCCTTTGTTTAACAGGCTCGGGTGTTGGTATAGATGCATTAGGCATACCTGCAAATATATTTCTAACTGAATCATCGTGGTTTTAATTTTAGAAATCATTGTCTAAGAATTTGATAATTTCCATCACTTAGCTTAATTATTCTTTTAATCAGAAAGGTTGCTTGTTATTTTCAATGTATTTATTACATCGTTACGTATCTCTCTGATTTTAGAAAAAAGAAAGACAAGGTATATTACTGGAGACTGTTGACAAAACTTTGGCATTTATTTATTTATTATTTACCCATCTGTGCCCAAGATATCTGCCCCCCTTTGATGATAATTTCTGGTTTGGCTCCAAAGAAAGCAGGATTCCAAAGAACTAAATCAGCCATCTTTCCATTCTACAAAATAAAACGTTATTATTCAAATTAGTATATACTAACCAATCACACACCGCAAAAGACAATACAAGAATATATAAGGGTATATCATTCAAGCGAGAGCTGCTGTAATAAACCATTTTTCAGCTGTCACATTCTGTTCAGGTTTGCAAGAATAGTTTGTACTTTGATTCACGTGACTCTAAATAAAAGTTGGTCAAGGTACATCCCGGTCATATAATGTTTTCGTTCACGACATTTGGCGATATCTAATTTCACTTCATCTGCGAGGAATTAGTTTAGATTAATTATCTCTCTTGTAAATATGGAACGTATCATCACCTTCCTGTAAGCTTACATTACGGGTCATATATACGATAAACCGCTTAACCGGAGTGTGATAATGCCCCGCTTTTCTTCTGGAACTGATCACTTTCATGACGAACCTTGACGTAACGCGACAATTTGAAAATGTGACGTCATATCTTAGTATCTTTAACATTGATATTAATTTCACATATTGCTTTTAATACATCACAATATAAAACGTTTACTAATATAATCGTAGCTAAAATGGAATCACAGACTCATACAACTGATAATTACACCCCTTTTATTTGTATTGTCGTATTATGTATTTAAAGCGTTTCCCCAAAAGTTCAGCTTTATACAATATGAAAAGAAAATTTTTATTTTTTGTATTACCAAAATAAATCAATGAATACCCGTAAATGACATTTGATGAATTAAATTATTGAGGCTATTTTTAGAAAAAAGCTGTTATTTTATTTAACTGGTGTTTTACACTACAATCAAAAACATTTCAGTCCTATGGCGTAGGCCAGTTATTATTGATAGAAAGAAACTGCTTACAGATGTTGCTGTTGTTGTTTTGTTGTTTAACGTCCCACTCAAGAATCTTTCATCCATGTTGAGACGTCAAAAATGCCGATGAAGAGCTTCAAATTTTGAAATTACGGCCATTGAACAGTGAGGGTTTTTTTTTACGTGCCGACACCTTCTTTGACAAGGGACCTCGGTTTTTACTGTCTCATACGAAGGACAGGTAAAGCCAGCCGCCTCCGCCGAGGCTCGAGTGCTCTACCGCGGAGCCACGACGGTTCTCAGGACCTGGTTAAAATGTCCACCAGGATTCTGCATCAGCTTGGGTTCCAGTGGAACTTTAACATTAAAACGCCAAGGTAAGTCTAAAACTATACAATTCGTTGTAAGTGGTATGGAATTATAGTGTTATTCTGTTGTTTGTATTCTTATTCGATTTAAGTAAAGTTCAACTTATTAACGCGAAACCTAAATTTAACAAAACAATTTAAATGTAATCTAGCGCCTAACACTCTCGTTTGCTGGAACTATTTTGTGTTATTCGCTGGGACTACTTTTGACAATCAAACGAAGTAATGTTTCATATGCTGGAACTACTTTTACCATTCTCTTGAAATGGGTTTTGTCATTTTCTGAAACAACTTTTTGTTTACCTCTATTGAACCTATGTAATGGCTCATTCCATGTGCTACAGCTGGGTTGATGGTGTATTTTGCTACATATCTTCTTACTCTGAGGTTGTCGTTGTTACCCTGTCAAATTAAAGTCCTATTTTAAAATACATTACGTAAAGATTTTGGCAGCTTATAGAAGTCCATGGTTTCCTAACAAATTCAGTGAATGGCTTAAATGAAGCAATTCATGATGAAATAATGTCCCAAAAGACAACTTTGGTTTTTGTGTGATGGATGTTTAAAGACGAAAACAAAATTCTCTATATTTACATTTGACTAAATACTGCAAAACATGAAATGTAATACCCAATGTGTTTTGTGTTTTGTATAGCAGGACAATAGAATAGCGTTATTATTCCACATATATAATTCAAACATGAATACTGTTTTCGTCAGAGCATTTTAACATATAGAATATAAGAGAATGAGTGAAACATTTGGGATTACTAAGGATATGGTACCCAACGTATGTTAAACAACTTTATAATTTTGTGACCACATTGACGAAAAAATGGAAACATATTTAGCATGAAAAAACATCAAGCATTTTATATGTTCACTTCGTGTTCAATTGATGATGTCTTAAAGACAGAATCGAAACTCAAGTCCTTTAGAATAGGACAAATTAGATATGTAAATGGTCTCAACATGAAGAACAATTGCGAATCCCAAACGGGATAGGACCAGGTGTCCGGAAGGAGTCAGCGTCCCCTGTTAGCATGCTACACCCGTGGCAAATGTTCGATGAAAAGGTCAAATTCGGTGAAAAGGTCAAGTTTGGTGATAAGGTTAAGTTCGGTGAAAGGATCAAGCTTGGTGATATACAACAGAACGGTCTCAACATGAACAACTATTGCGAATCCCAAACGGGATAGGACCAGATGTCCAGAGGGAATCAGCGTCCTCTGCCAGTATGCCGTTCATCGTCTTGAGCATTTTCGTATCCTTTGTAAAACTATGATTTTGGTATTGTTAATAATAGTACCACCATCGATTGTCGAATGAAGCAACTCGAAAATGATCTATTGGTAAATCGTTTATGTGTAAATCGTATCTGCTAACTCTTATTTATTGAATGTTTTCTGTTTCAGTTCATTTACTAGAGTACTCGCTTAAAGTAATGTCAGAATACAAAACGTTATCTTCTTTTTGTAGAATTTAACAATATATATATATATATATATATATATATATATATATATATATATATATTTCATATGACCACTCGTCATTTATCGTAATCACCTTTTCCTCCTTGAGACGACCCCTGAATTGTTTCATTTTGTCTGCTGTTTGCCATGTTCTACATATAACTTCTCCAATTCTACCCATTGCCTGAAAAATAATAGTTCTATATCTGACATACATGTACTTCTGGAATTAATCGAGATTTCAATCCGCGAATAATATAATGTATGCCGTAAATGTGCCGGAGAAATCAAATCATATTTCATCTATACAACTTTAAATATCACAAAAATGCCAAAACGACCTGCAAATTAATCATGTTCTTTGACACTTATCCAGATTACATTTGATAAAATCTGTTGGATGAACAAGGGTGGTTTATTAAAAAACTACTCAGTTATTGTATAGTGCCTTAGATGAGTGTCATTGTCACACGTATCAAATATAAAAAATCTCAGATACCAAAGTATAAATCATAAGCTATATAGGTTGTCCTGGATATAGGTACAAATCTGGCAAAAAATGGACAAAAATGGACCAGGTGCCATGGAGAAATAAGCATCCATTGTCGACCAGTCACACCCGCCGTAAGTCCACAGTCAAATTAAATTGAAATACGTGATGAACGAATCCTCGTCATAATTGGTACATACGTCTCAAAAACCGTCATCGAACAGGTAACTCAACATTTCACTTAGTGAAACAGAGTAATCGCAAACAAGGCTGTTACACCGACCGTAAATTTGCGGAACGTTGACATCAAACACGGTTTTCAATATCCCTGTGTCAATAATTTGTCAGTGAGTAGTTTATCTTCGTATATGAAATGTTCATATGTTGAACATGCACTGGCATATCGGATCATTTTTTTTTAAATATAACTTTTTAATAACTCCATATGCGGGTGATTGTAGGATATTACAACTTAAATGTGGAAAATTTACGATGGGAAAGCCGAAATCGTAGTGTTTGTCGTATAGCTTAGTTGTTAATTTTCCGTCTGTGTCTATAGTAAGTAAAATGCCTAAGTATAAAGCGTGTGTGCTTGATGATTCCGTTGTATCTTTTATTTCTAGTACGCTGGGATATATCGCATTGAAATATGTTAGAAAATTTTAATTATTAATTGACAAAACGTCGTCCATATTTCTAAATGTCAAATTAAACGACACCGCTAACTTTTTCTTCTTTTGATTCAGCAGTTTTTAAATAAAGTCTGCTTCGTATGAAAAAAGAAACAGGTCAGTCAATAATGGGGCACATTGGTTCCCATAGGCATGCCGGCAATTTGTTGAAAGACCACGTCTCCGAACATTACAAATACATTGACATTAGAAATTCCAGCATCTTTTTTATATAGACTTCAGTGTATTTATGTGTGGAATCAGAGTGGTGTTGGACAATATAAGTATCATGATACCAATCACTAGATATTTAAGATTTCAGGTACCACTTTTAGTTAAAAACAGTTATTTATGATGCTAAAAGTCTCTGTTTTAAATTTTATGTTGAATTGTTGTAGAGTAGTCGTATGTTTTGATACTCTGAATCTGAGAAAAATTGTGTGCCTTCAAATTTTCTAAAAATTGTTTAGAAATGTTAAGTATCCACATCTGATTTACACCGCTTCTGGAATAAGAAACTGTACAGTATTTCTGAAGTTTCTCCTTAACGGCTGTTAGTATCTTGGTAAGGAGTAAAGATAAAGGTATGGTGGAACATTTGCTAGCTCCTGCTATGTACTACTGCTTATATGGGGTTTTGTGAAGTTTAGGTATCCAATATAAATATGGTACCACAAAATCAGTGTCGGTTGTAGCTACATCAAAAGAACGTAATACAGACATGTGATTTTGAAGGATCTCAAGGATCTCGTCCTTTGAAAGTAGGCTACCTGTGTATATAGGATTACCAGAATTCGTATTAAACCCTAGTGTTCTGGATCACTAAAACAGAGTTTGTTTGTTTGTGTATTGTTGTGTAACGTGCCACTAAAACATTTTTCACTCATATGGTTACCATAAATGCCGGCGAAGGGCTTCAAATTTTGGCCTATGCTCGGCACTTCCGGCCATTGAGCAGTGAGGGATCTTTAACTTGCCAACACCTACTGTAACATGGGACCTCGGTTTTTTTCAAAATACAGAGGGATAACGTGTTTTTAAAGTTCCTTTAACTTAGAATACGATATTTTATTGACCACCGTAAAGCTTTTAGCCATTCAGACAAAGTATCTGGTTCCACGTCTTCATGTTTGGCCCATCGTCTAGCATAATCTTCGAAATAAGTCATAACTTAACTGAAATTTTGTCGCAAATTAAAGGAATGGTCTTCGCGGTATTTTGGACTTCTTAAAATAACATTTTTGAGGTTTTCATTTTCAACAATAGAAACGTCGCCGGTGATGACATGCCCGATAGGATTATATATGACGGGAGATGATGCACATAAACACGTGACAGTGTTATGTAGAAGATGATTGATGTCCCGGCACTGCAAAACCTGTTTGTAATTGAATAGATTGGATGCAATGCTTGGTGTTTAGCTATATGAGATGCAAGGCGTGGTCTTCAATTTAAAATATGGCAGAACACAGGACTGAACTTTTATTGTGAATTAGAACATTGCTAATGTTTAAAGCATCTATAGCTTTATTTGTCAATTCAAGTTTAAAGAAAAGACGTGTCTGTTCTGAAAAGTTATCGCTAGAAACGCGTGTAGGCTTGAACAGTCCGTGATTAGCAATGTCCATTATAACGGAGTTCAGTATGTATTCCGGGGGTGAAGAATTCGTTTCGGGATTTATTCTTGCTTCCTGAAAAAAGTTCAGTGTCTGTTCCAGAATTGGTCATCTGTAGACTGTACAATGAGGTTAACTCGAGGAGCACCAAACAATGTCTGCGTGTCTGCGCTCCCGATAGACTCGACAGGAGGACATCTTTTTACACTGGGCGCCGTGTCATCCAGTTTGCAATTTGGTACTTGTATATTCATTAAATTATTTATTTATTCTATGGGATGATATGACATTCGCCTACATACTCGTAATATTTACTTTATCATTCAATAAGGCCAATACGACCTGGTCACTTACTTAGAATCTTTTATTCTCAAACACATGATATAATTTTTCCACAACCACACCGTATTTGCAAATTTTACTAACACTTTAATATTTCTTGTCACTATTTTCACCTTAACCCTTGTGCATTTCCATTTCCACCAAAAGTCACAATTATGAGAAAAATGTCAAACTCTGATTGTTTATCTAGTCTAAATTTACAGTGTTTAATAAGATACTAGTGACTAGTTAGAGTTAAAAATAAACTTTCAAATAAAATTGTAAATTAAGTAATTGTATTTATATAAATATGATATCAACCCAAGACTCGTTAAGGAACATCTCTTTATACTTATCATATTCTTCCAACGCACCTGTGAATCAGATGCCATCATGCTAATGGCGCCCATATCATGGAGTATATCTTCAGCAGCAATGGTTTCCGCTCGAATTCGGGATTCAGCAAAAGCTACGTCCTCTTTCAAATTCCTGTAAAATATTTAACCCAGAGGTACGTGTTTGTCCAATATTCACCAGATTTGTATATGTCTCCTGGAATCCTGAGAATTTATACTTTGGTATCTGAGATTTTTATATACCGATTTAAAAGTGCCATCTATCACCAATATGTCTTTTTTGGAATTAAAATCTATTTCTGAACAGATAACTGGTCAAACAGGTTAGAAAAAACATAACGACAAATTACACATTATTTCATTCTTTTTTCAAAGCTATGATATTCATTTTTATAGTGGGTAATTTAAGACCGATTTGGTCATACATTTAGATTCATTATTTGGCCTTGTATGATACCACTTTTTCTGTCAGAAATAAACATTAATATTAAATTCGATTATTTGTTTGTTTATTGTTGTTTAACGTCCCACTCAAAAATCTTTCAATCATAAGGAGACGTCACGAAATGCCGGTGAAGGGCTTCAAATTTTGACCTATGCTCTGCACTTACGGCCATTGAACAGTGAGGGTTCTTTAATGTGCCGACACCTACTGTGACACGTGACCTCGGTTTTGACTGTCTCATCCGAAAGACAGGAAACCGATCTGCGCTACTGAGTGAGCCAGGCTGATTCTATATTAAATTCGAGGTCAACTAAAGTCTTATTGACATCAACAATCGTCTTGAGCATTTGTTTTGGCTTCTTGTGTAAAACTACAACTTTGGTATTGTTAATTATATATCTATATTTATTAATGTATTCAAATAGATCATTTTACAAATATCTGTAAGTTTACCAAATGGTTACAAACACAACGAGTCTAAAATGAATCATAACAGGGGACATACTTGTTCTCGAGAACAAATGTATCACAAAAACATTTAAAATACATAGAGCCACGTTTCAATTGTGCAATCCTATCTCTGGAAAATGGACTGTATTGTTTGGGATTTTGACAGAACCCGGATGTACCACTTTACCTTGGTAGACCTATAAGATGTTACTAAAACGCAGAACAGAAAATGGAATTCGTACATATTCCTAGGCTTACTTATCTAAATGATGACAGACCATCAGCATATCAAGGTGTTCGTCAACAGTGTTCGTTGTATATGGACGAGTTGGATTTGTGGATGACGGAAGTACATTGTTTTCTCCACAGACTCTAATGATGTCTGGAGCATGTCCCCCACCGGCGCCCTCTGAATGGTAGGTATGGATGCATCTTCCTTTGAAGGCTTCAATTGACTGTTCCACACATGCCGACTCATTCAATGTGTCTGTATGTATCATCACCTGTGTATTATCAAATAAATACATTTTACTTACTTTACATGGTTAAAATGGAAGATAATACTATGAGGGAATATAATGACAAAACGAGAAGGTACAAAAGAAGAAAAATAAGGTACAAGCAAAGTTCACAAAGGTTAACCGTAATAAATCCAACCCCAACCCCCATCCCCCCCAAAAAACCTGAATTTAAATCATGTGCTTCCAAAGGGTAAATATTTCCTACTTTACTCCTGTCCCACTCCCTTTGGGATTCACAATTGTTCTTCTTGTTGAGCCCATTTGTATATCTAAATTTTCGTTTCTAATGCACTTGGGTGTGTCGAATATCTTTTGGTAATTTTTCATTAATACTATACTTGAAAACATGTGACATTTGTGCACGATAACTACCTGTATCCTTCCATTCGACTTCGTCTACGGTTTATATTCTGTTTCAAACCAATTATTTCTCTTAAATTCTCTTAAAGTTCTTTCACCAATGTAATTGAAGAAAAAAAATTGATGAGTCGCCACGAAACGAAAGTCCAATATCATCGCAGACAAAGAATGCAGAACAAGAATCTTGAGAGCATGTCCTTAGCACAGGTTTAGTTTGTTGCCCTTAATCCATATCTGGTGATTTATTCAAAACGGTTGAATAATATTTTCTTTGGGATATATAAAAGAATATTTAAACCGGCAGGTATGGTAGTTTTGTAAATCACTACAGTTGTAGATTCTTTGGCAAGATATTTTACTACAGTTTTAATAGAGAAAAAATACCATTTCACCGTTGCAATTTTCGCACTTCTGCGTAACGAAAACGTTGTCATATAACATTGCAATTTATTACAAATTATTATACAAAACCTGGACATCATATTTCTCTGCGACTCTTAAGCAGGTGTCTATAGCCGCAGGGGTCGTCCCCCAGTCTTCATGTAACTTGAGTCTAAAATACAAACATAAAGGTTTATTTAAACTTGAAATGGCTTTGATTCTCTAAAAGTATCTTTATGGACTCTAAAAATAAAATATCTAACAACCAGTTAAGCGAAGTATAATAAAGAAGTGCCAATGGATATTCGAAACACAAAGTCCATTAGAATGCGACATATTGAATATAATACCGGTCTCAACACCGAGAACAAACGGGAAAGGACCAGCTGTTCGGAATGAATCAGCCTTCTTTGGTAGGATACCACAATAATTTGATCATTGCCGAGACTTGTTGTTCAAAACAATCCTTTGATGACAATGTTGCTGTTATAAGCCCGTAGTTCTTGATAGAATGTGTTGACAGCATTGAGTAAAGATCAATGACTTTTTGCTGATACAACATCTATTTTATCCATGAATTATTTAAGCGTTAACTCTGTTACCTTGACAAAATTTTATGTAATGTATCTCAATCCCATAAAAAGTTATTAATACTTTCTCATTTTGATTTTCAAGATATACAGAGAGGGGAGATAACTGTTCCAACATTAAACAAAAGTGAGTTTGTTCCCACTCCACAATAAATTATTCTATGCTAGAATGATTAAATATTAGTATTCAATGTTACATGAAATTACATTGTATATGACTCAAGTTAAAAAAAATTGTCTCTGTTATCAAAAAAGAATGCTCAGCTTCTTTCTACAAAATATCGGTTAATAACTGAAAAAGTTGGAATTAAATTTTCTTGACAAATTTTACGTATGTTTTTAACGTACTTGTGTACTTTTAATCAATATGCAGTAAAACCTCTTTGTTGTACCCGTGATTCATTTTCCATCTCGCTTAACGCCACAATTTTTTAAAGTTCACTTTTCCATTTTCCCCTATGATTTCATTTAAGGTTTCCCTCAACCTTTCGCTACACCCTTTTGTAATGCCAAATTTTAGCTTAACAGATGGTGGCAGTATAACGAGGTTTCATTGTATTAATGTGTGTTTTAAGATAAATTACCCCATGGCGCCAGCAATGATCTGTTCTTCCAAGTCTCGCGCAGTTTTATCTGACGTTGAAGAGTTCCCTTTTCCGGTGAAGCCAAAGTTAAGAGGAAAAGCATCTGTACTTTGAAGCATATCTCTGTTGAAAATTTGAAAAAGGTTTAGTTGTAAGAATCAGTACATAGAAAAGAACGCCCATTGTCATAAGAGCAATAATTGGTTAACTCTGACAAGACAATTTCGTATAAAATTATGCTCATTTATGGCCAATGTCCGTCTGTCTGTATGAATATATGGATGAATGAATAAATGAATGAACGGATGAATAAATGAATTAATGAATGAATGGGTGGGTGAATGGATGTATCTCTATATGTACGAGTGCATGTATATATGTATGTATGTATATATATCTCGAGTGTTTTCATGTTTGCTTAACAAAGCGTGAATTATCCGAGGTCTACAACTCAAATAAAATATCTAAGACTATGGACTATTTACATGAGACCGCCAATAGAAATGTATCCTGTGTAATTATGATATGCCAATTGCCTACCAGGAACATGATAAGTGCACTCGTTATATTGCTGCAAAAGGTCATTGGAATCTAAAGGTATTTATCTCAATACTTTTAAGTTCCCTCCGATTTCAGAAAATGGACATTAAACCTTGACATTACCTTATGTGGTTTGCTCCTGGTGTACATGTCGTGGCATTTGTCCCAGTGGCTGGACCCGTGCCACCACCGAACATTGTCGTTATACCAGATGCCACTGCTTCCCTTACCAACTGTGGACAAATAAAATGTACATGTCCATCTAACGCACCTGCTGTAAGAATCATTCCTTCTCCAGCAATGGCTTCTGTTCCTGCCCCACATACCAAATTCTGTGTGAAGAAGGAATAACTTCCAGGTAAAGCTGTTATTTTATAAAGTGATCGTAGTTATAACAGAAGTATTTATTAACTATAGCAAAATACTTATAACTAGGCGGAGTGTAATCTCGAGAACCCTTTCCTTACCTGGATACGTTTAAAGTTAGGTTATAAGGCATAACTACATTAGCCATGTTTTTTCCCCAAATTCTTCCCCACTTTTTTACTACTATATTGATATACAATAACAAAAAAGAGATAAACACAGGCATAACAATACTTAAATACCTATATATTTTGCGAAAATTGCTTGAGAAACCCGTTTGGCACTTTTTCAATGGCAAGTGATTAACTCAACCTTACTTTTTGTATATGAATATAACACTGAACCTGACCTTATTTTCATGAAATATATAGAAATATAAGAATTTTTATGCCTGTGTATAGCTTGTTATAAACGAAAAATGAGTAGAATCATCCGTATGATAATCAAAAGGATACTCCGCCCCGTCACGTTATATGTATTTAAACTTTGATATCCGATGACTTGACACACGTGATCTTTGTAATTCTACAAAGACGAGGTTATAATTGACTGATACACGTCACGTCTATGACTTAGATACATGTTTTCGGAGATTTTAATGAAAAGGCGCACTTTGACAGAATTTCATCAAATTATGTTTCTTTAAAGACGAACCAAGTGAACTGTTTGTGACTGACGTTTGAGTCAATATGTTTGTCATACTATATATGGACGACTATTACTATTTCAAATTTTCTATGAATTAAATACATTTTACTTGAACAAAAATCTACTGGAATATATTTTATGACTGAAATCGAAACCATTTGGTTCCAATTTGTCAGGGAGGTTGATGAAACGTTAATGAATATGCTGAGAGAGAGAGAGAGAGAGAGAGAGAGAGAGAGAGAGAGAGAGAGAGAGAGAGAGAGAGAGAGAGAGAGAGAGAGAGAGAGAGAGAGAGAGAGAGAGATGGTTTAAGGCTTTTCTTTTAAAAACAGATAATACAAGATATTAAGATTGTTATTTCATTCATTAAATCATTATTTATGGATAATAGGTATTTAAAACTACAATATTAAGATGACAACTTACCGGATGAACACCATCCATTATATCAGGATTGCCAGCTTTGCCAATTCCAGCAATCACACCATCCTGACATATAATATTGAATTGTGCAGATATTTAATGAGTATGATGTATATTGTATAAATTTGGTACGTTTACATTCAATGTGAACATTTCTATTTCACTAATTATTATTCATATTGTAGTATTGTTTTGTCGTTGACTTACAAGTCACTACACAAAATTGTTTATATTTCCAGAAATGACTTTGTAATGGTGAAAGGGGAAAACTGGTTATTGTCTGCCGTTGAGCAGACCAAAGGTTTTCCAAGGTAAACTTGCAAACTCAATATTACAATTGAACAAATTAAGTTTAATACAGAGCATTTCAAACATTGAGTAATGACAAGAAACGTTGTGGTTCCAAGATGAAAATACACACTCATTCATAAGGATCGTTATGATTCACACTAAAATCTCTATAAACTTCGAAACTTTATTTATGATAAAAATGTACATTTTGGTTGGTTCGAAATACTTCGTATGTAGGCCTATAAGGCAACGACTGGGAAAGAAAACATTATATACATTGCTATAGGAACTTATTGCGCACCAGAAAAGTATTCCATAAATTTCCCTTCAGAACTTTTTTAATGAACAAATATCTATTAGTTTATTATATTTTATGAATGAATAATCATTAATAAATTAATTTGAACATTTTGTAGTAGTAGTTTAGTGTTTAGTAGTGCGTAGGAATATAACCTGATTCCCTCGATGGCTCGCGCTCATTTGCATGTTTTTATTGCACGTGGATTGAATTCTGACCAAATTTGAAACGAAAATACTGCATTGTACACAAGATTTGAAAACATATTACCTTGATTCCAACATCAGCTTTGATAATACCTGTCACTGCATCCACAATGAGGGCATTGGTTATAACAGTATCTAAAACACATTTCTGACTGTTGGGACGAGCAGCTGCCTGTCCCATACCTTCACGTAAAACCTAAATGGTAAAGATGTTGACCTTAAATCTATTATGACGTAAACATCGATCAATTCATCCATCCATACATACATCCACCCAAACATCAACCCATCCATCCATCCATCCATCCATCCACCCAAACATACAAACATTCAAAAATATATTATATGCATACCTTTATATATAAAACATAACTTATAAAAAAATTAAACACATTATATGGCAAGCAAATTTAATACAGATACATTTTATGTTAGAAATATAATGATCACTTAATCAGACCTTTCCACCCCCGAATTTAAGTTCTTCTCCATATGTGGTAAAGTCTTTTTCAACCTCAATGATCAATCTGGTGTCTCCTAGACGAACCTACAAAAATAAAACAAATCAACAACTTTAAATACCAATACGAATGACAGGACCACATTTGGACCCTTTCGCCCCCTAATTATGTAATTGGAATATACTTTTCTGCTGTTTTAGTCATGTCTATTATGATATGCAGGAGAAATAGATATATTACCATTTTCTGTGAAATTGTAGTCAGCTGGCTACGAAATTCATTCTATATTATTGACTTTGCGGTGGGAGTTTTTCATATAACATAACAGCTAAACAGCTGTGTGAGATGAGAAGTAGTTCCCTTTTCTGCCCGGAAATACAAACAGAAACTACGGTTTATTTTCTTATTTGCATATTATTTTGAAAGAAACTACTGATATCGAAAATTTTGAATACTTATTGTCAGATTTGAATCGAGATTATTTTACATTAGATCGCTTGGTGCAGAAGAAATGGCCGCGGCCATAGCCATGCTGCTGAATGATGACTCAGGGTTCGAAAAGTTTGTATAAAAGAACTCGCCCTTGGGGCGAGTGATTACATAACTTCCACTCGCCCGAACTCATTTTTCACTCGCCCAAGTATGAAAACGTATTTCAAAGTAAATGTGTTATGAGCGTATAATTTTTTTTTCAAAGTAAATAGATCTTACATGACTTAACATATATGATACTCTTTATTTGATAAATTGTCTTTTTTCTACTTATTACGATGGAAAATGTGTGAAAATCTTACAACTTTTGTATGCTATTATTTTAAGTTTTTAGAATTCAAATACTTGACTGAAATTTTGGTTGCCCACAATAAAAATCTGTTTGCCCACAAAAAAAAAATATTTTATTTAATTTTGTTTTTTTAAGTTATTGTTATTTTAATAGATAAATTTACATGTAGATACAATATATATTGTCTCTTAATGATGCATTTACATCTAAATTAACTGTAAATGCATCATTATTATTCCTATAATCAATTATTATTATTATAATTACTATTTTGTGATGTTACTGCTATGTGTTTAATTAAATCAATATCAATTACAAAAGTACGTTTTCACTATTGTTGGATGAAAACAACAGCTATCCATTTCTGTATTTCATTAAAACTTTTATTTACAGTATTGAGTAACTATTTTTACTTTTATCATTCACTTACATTTAATTCAGATTTTACAACTTTTTTACAAATTATTGTGTTATGATTATTTTACCAAATCCTGAAATTCAGGTCTGTTCGGTATTGGTTCTTTTCTTTACACACATCCAACTTCCACTTCCTCCACAAACTGCAAGTAACAGCAGTCAACACACGATGTGTTCTGTGACATTTTCTGCCATGAGGTAAAGATTAACGTGTTTAACTGTCAATAAAATAATTATTTAAGTTTCTAATTGTTTATTTTATTGTATTTAGAACTCAAAATTGAAGGAAATGGATCAGTTTTGAAATTTAAAAGGGAAAACAGATTTTCAGTGGGGCGTCAGCACTCGCCACACGGGCGAGTTCATTATGTATATTTACTCGCTCGAAACAATTTTCTACTCGCCAATGCGAGCGGGCGAGTGGATTTTTTTTAACCCTGTGACTGGTTTATTTACAACAAATTTGCGTTTGAATTCTGATATATTATTGATGGGATATACCATAGAAAGTTTGAGTGTGACTTAGGAGAAGGGAGACAGCTAATTTTCTTTAATGACAACTGAAAGTAGCCATTCTATTTGACATTTTTTACCAATCAGCTAGGAACCGGGATGACTGATTCCTACGTTACTTACGTATTTCACACTGCCTGATTTCACAGGATGCGAATGACGAATTGTTTCTGACAGGAATATCCAGTGAAGGCAAACAAATTGACCGGTTTATCAGATATGCTTGACAAAGTTGCACAAAGCTTAACTATCTTTTACTGTTCAACAGACAAGTTACAATTGTAACTACGAAGCGAATTTTCCTTTCCATGGTCTGTGGATCTGGTCATAACATGACGTAGATAATTGCGATATGGACCTATAGGCTTTACAGTGTACTACAGTTTCGTGTTTCCGATTTCTTTCTGTGATTTTTGTTTGTTTTGTGGAAGGTCTAATGCATGGCTTTTAAGATTAAATATAGAAGAAATAAACATGTGATATTCTATTCCTTATTGATTCGTTCGTGTATTCTTACGCTGAAAAGTAAAGCGGTCAACACTCGAGTTGCGTGACTGTAAATACTGACATATGCAATATATCACTCTGTATACTTTGGTATCTGAGATTTTTTTTTATACTTGCAATAAAGAGAATTTCAGTCGGTATGTAAATATATGCAATTATATGCAAAGGTCAATACGGAAATTAATTCTGTAGATCTATTTTTAAGCTCGGTATAAAATTTTACTTACCTGGTCGCCGACTGTCGGACCATATATGTGTATATAGTGATTTCTTGGTATTGTAAACTTTTGTGCAGCAACTGATATATCACTCTGTGAAAAAATGCATGCATAGTTGCTTAACGGATCTTAAAACTCGATAGTTCTGTTTGAAAGAATTAATTACGGAGGCGTCTTAGGGCCAGTTTGCGATTTTTTATTTCTCGTTTTTTCCAACTTTTTCCGTGGAATTTCTAACTTTAAAGTTGGCTTTTCGAACCTTTTTCTCGGAATGTCCAACCATTAAGTTGGCTTTCCCTACTTTTTATTCGAATTTTGAAATTTAAAATTAGCTTTTCCAACTTTATTTTTGGAAATTTTACTATTTAAGTTGACTTTTTCAACTTTTTAGGTTGAAATTCCAACTTTTGTTCCTTTTCCAACATTATTCTTGGAATTTTTAACTTCAAAGTTGGCTTTTCCAATTTTTTTTTTGGACTTGACAAGATTAATATAAATATGGCCTAATTTATATACAGGCCATAGGACAGTGAGTATTGAATAAATATAAATATCCAGAACGTAGTTTTCAATTTTTAGGACATCGTGTAAAATATCATGAAAGGGTACAATTACTTCTTAGCAATCAGGTGATTCTTTGCTAAAACGATTGAGCTAAAAAGAAAATGATGACACATCTACATCGAAACTACCCTGAGAGGTTATGGTAGTGACACATATTTGCCACTAAAATGTAGCATAGATAAAAATAAAATTAAACATTTGGCACATAATGAATTATTAAACACCGTAATTTATTAAATAGACGCAGTTTAAGTTTCTATTCGGTATGATTTTTAAATTTTATGTTTCTAAAAATGTTTGATAACCTTAGGGAGGGACTTTGCTATTCTGATGGGAGAGCCTTGCAAATTTTGTCAAGTCAGATTACTTATTTTCATTTCGTTACAAGACAAACTATATTTATAACCTTTTTAAGGACAGATTATTATTATTATTATTTTCAGTTTCTTTGCTTTTGTGATCAAGATTGTGGTATCACGTGGTGGCAAACCTAGATATGTTGAAGAGATTAACATAAATTTATACTAATCAAAACTCGGTTATTGCGCACTGGGATTAATTAACACGCATCTTTTAGTGTTTTTATCAGAACCCAGAAATGAAAGTATATGTCCAACTCCTATCATATTGAATATACATCTCAAAAGAAGATTGTCTCACCAAACATAATACCTACGAAATAAATGTTAGGGTTATGGTTCCCGGAATCTTTTTATTACTATTTTACAAAGCATGAAAGGCTTTTTCTTGGCTTCCAGACATTACATTGTTGCATCTTTATTGTTAAAAAAGTACTCCATTGACAAACGGATTGACTATAAAAACAAACGGAAATTTAGCAGACATAAGCTGAATACTTCATTGTTTCTTTGTGTAACGCATACAGATACATACTGTTTTTAATAGGAATGCCAAATATTTAACTCGTCACAAAGTTGGAAGAGCCAAGAATAAAGTTGGAAAAGTAAACTTTTAAAGTTGGAAATTCCAAGAATAGAGTTGGAAAAGCCAAGAAAAAAGTTGGAATCAAAAGTCAACTATAAAGTTGGAAATTCCAAGACAAAAAGTTGGAAAAACGAGAAATAAACAAGAATTAAGGTGGGTTTCATACGCTTCCGTAATTAATAGATCTAATTTTCTAATTTTTTTCTGCGAATCTATATGAAAAACAGAACATACCTAATGATATAAAAATTTTCAATTCAATTATTAAATTTGTCTACATGAAAATGTTTCATACTGTTAAAGCCATTAAGGTAAATTGCATCATAAGTCAGCCCCGACGCAACGGAAATAATATTGGGGCTACAATAAAGGATGTTATTTTATTGACTTAGTGCAGACGACAATAAGATATTTGTGTATAATAACAATACATTTTGAACCATGCACTGTTAAATTATTGGGGACTGAACCCCCAACCCCCCATCTTCCCACTAGCTATCCCCTGCTTCCGACAGGATCGTAATCAAATTGGTGGTAGTTTACCTGTGTTTCATGTCCAAACTTATCCCGCTTCAGTTTTTCGACAATCAATGGAAGCTTGCTTCTGTCGTATTGTCCATCACATATACCGTTACCGCCACGAATTATCCTTCAAGATATAAAATGCATAGTCTATCAATAATGGTTAAATTGCCACAAGATTTGACCAATGCCGATATAATGGGGCTTCTTTTACGTGTTATGCTACCCAGGAGACTAGTAACTTACACATATAATGGCGGACACTTCATAGGGAAATTGTCACCTGTTCAAAAGTATAACCCACTATTGCGAATATTGGACTTCAGGTTGCGAGTCGAACGCTCTAACCAATGCAGTCACAGGGAAAAGCCGTAAAGTATGACGGGCATGTATTGTAAAAGTGTTAAAACTTATTATCATTAAAAATATTCAGTCAATCAAATTTATAAAATGAAACTAACTTCTAATGTCTGTTCCAACATGGACAGGGAAACTCAAACTTGATGCATATGCAGGTATTATAAATTATATGAATTCAAATACATTATATTTAATGGGTGAATCCAGGGATCGAGTGCTTTGTCATATTATTGACAATAATTCTGTAATGGATATCTTAAATTAAGAATTAATCATCAAGATGAAAATCTATGTTGTTGTATTTAATAATTGAACGATGATAATGTCAATGCATTTACTGTTTCTTGTCATTGCAATCGAATAGCTTGATTTTATTACATCCGAAAACTTACAGGTAATAAAATAAAATTCCGAAAAGCTGAAAAATGTAAAGTAAAATATTAAATTCAATGTAAACAAACTGTTTTATCATCCAGATGATTGGCACTATTCATGGTCCTTCCATTCAAACATTTGAATATCTGAAACAAGGTTTATCATAATAAATTCCGTGTTTGTTTGAATGAATATACAACTCAGCTACAGTTTCTTTCATTTAATGACCGGTCAATAGTGGATGCTTACACGTCCATGGCACCTGACCCCACCTCTGAATTTCCAGAGGTCTGTGTTTGTCCAACCTTGACCAGAATTGTATATGTAACTTGGATATCCTGAAGATTAATATTTTGATATCTGAGATTTTTATATTTCAGCAGTAGAAAAAATTCAGTCATTATTTTTACAATATGAAGAAAGATACTGTTAATTATATCAATTCGACTGGTCGCTGTCCCATTTCAAAACTGGGGTATACAAGCCATGACTCATCTGGGTAGCCGGCGCCACATATTTGATAAATACTCGAGCTCAACTATTGTTTCTGTTGATTTCGGATAACAATATTCATGTACAACGTTGTTGGTTGTAATGAATACGACTTTGCTCTTTGCAAGAACAAGTCAGAAATATCCAAAAATAATTTGAGAACAAACTCCAATTTTGAGTACAATATTATAGTTTTTTTCATTTCTGATTATTTCATTGTTTATATGAATTAAAAACGGTGTTTTCTCATCAACCAAAACCATTAGTCTTAAAAACAATTGTATTCAATATATCAACAGTTCTTGAACTTTATTAGCCTATATTTTCCCCATTTGAATGGACTATTTTCTGTGGATGTGATGGATTTCAATGAAAACATAAAGTGGTTTGTTTACATTTCAAGAGTCGAAGACTTGTAGCCTAGGTTCAACAAAACAAAACGTAACTTGAAAATGTTATAAATAGAATATTTGACAATTGTTTTAATAACATGATTGTGTATTATGTAATGTGAGGCAGAAGATTTCCTGTATATACAATGTAGTTAAAAATTAAAAATAAAAGTTCAATTTGAGCATTTAATTAACAAAATTAACTAGTGTCGGCCGTGGTGCTAGTATGTAATTTTACCTGTTACCTGCTATCTCCACCAGATTTACCGTTTTTGTTTCACCTGGTTCAAATCTAACCGCTGTACCCGATGGAATGTTCTATAAAACAACGATTCAATATTTTTTTTTTATATTTTCACATAAGTTTAATTATCTACAGCAGATAAAAAATGCAAATCGACAATGTATATCTGGAAAGATTCCTTCCCATTTAATTTTCGCCATTTTCGCCTTAGATAAGAGGGCGAACTTTTAATGAAAAGGAACTTTTCAAGTTGAATAACTGAAACATGTATATAAGCGAATTTAAGAAGGAGCGAATAATTAGGATTTCTGTCGTAAAAAGGTGAAAATAAGCAGCGGCGATAAGTTATAGGTATATTATACTAAAGATAAATGATAATTATTTTGAAATGACAATATATATATATATATATATATATATATATATATATATATATATATATATATATATATATATATTTATATATATATATATATCATACTAAAGATAAATGATAATTATTTTGAAATGACAATATATATATATATATATATATATATATATATATATATATATATATATATATATATATATTTATATATATATATATATATATTTATTTATATATATATATATATCGGAGTCTAAAATGGTAATGGTTGGTACAACAGTAATGTTATGACACCATTTGTATCTGGATATTCTAAATACAATGCTTGTTTAGACATAGTAGACGAAGAGTTAATAATATTTTGTACAACGGGTAGATTTTGTGAAACAATGATTTACTGATAAGGACAAGAAACAGATAATAAATATTTCATGTAATTAAATCAAGGTAAAAACTGAATACATGTAACTATTCAAAATAAAATGTATTGATTATTATGCAACGTAATCGATGGTTACTTTCGATCTAGGTATAGTCAAATGCTCTACCACTAAACCACTGCAAGCGGTGGTAATCATACTTGTATTTACTTGTACTTTTTTCTTTATATCATAAAAAACGCGTGATGATTTTCTCTGAAACAATGAACATTCACAAGAGGACTGACAATTATTTGCTTCTTCCGCAAGATGATTGATCCTTTTCTCACATCTGTTCTTATTCATCATGATGTATATCGTTACTTCCAATCAAAGGGAGGCAACTTTAAAATTATCAACATACACGGTTAACTCTGAACTTCCGGTTAAACTTGTCTCCTGACTAGGAAGATATCAGAAAATATCTCCCAGGACGATACGTCGAATTCCTGGTCCAAAGGCTGATTTTAGCATATTTCATCTGCAGATTTCCTAATTGTAAAAACTATGAGGCCTGGTCAGAATCGGCCGAGCATTGTGCTAGTTGCATTATATTTCGACCTAACATCATGGAATATGTCATAAGTGATTTTAATATATTTAAAATATACATAGATGTAAGATAAAGTCAAGATATAATTTGCACATATGGAAACAAAACGTATCAAATAATATATGCTAAAAATTGACATTTTGTACTTAGTAAAACGGTGGAACACTGTTCGGTAAAGTGACAATCATGTTAGCACTAGAAGTTTTGAGATTTTAAAATGAATTGTTGACCATTACTTTTAAAATTTTAGCTCCGTCTAAATTGTAATCTAAACAAAGGTAATTTCACTTATATACAAACCAGACGTCTACCGTAGGCAGCGGCCCTGTCAAACTTGAGGTATTTGTTTGTCTCTGTAAAATGAAAATGACTGCCGACCTGAAACAAACAACCGGACTAGATGCTTGAAGAAAGCACTACTAAATATATACATACATACATACATACATACATACATGCATACATACATACATAAATACATACATACATACATACATACATGCATACATACATACATAAATACATACATACATACTTACATACATACACACACACACACACACACACACACACACATATATATATATATATATATATATATATATATATATATATATATATATATATATATATATATATATATATATATATATATATATATATATATATATATATATAATAGTGTAATTAAAATGTTTTCAATTTTATTTGTTACCTTTCTTCAATTTTACATCAGGAAAAAAGAACTGGAAGTACAATAAGCTCTCAAAATATATTTTCCAGACACATAAATGTTTATAAAGATATAAGGGTTATATTAGTTCAAATTTATAGATATATGATATAAAATTTAATAAATTAGACTGATGAAATGCTATTTATAAAGAGAGACCTCAAAGCAAATTAGCGACGACATGAAAAATACATTTAACGAATGAACATTAGTCGGAGTTGTGGTATGACTAGTACTTCTTCGTTATTACCGTTGCTAAAAAGCAGGAACAACTGCAGTGTTTCCAGTTAAACAGCTTTATTCTTTATGTACAAAGTGCCTAACACGTTAAATGCTAACTATAAAGATGCCGATCCCGAACTACACTCACCACGGTGACCCGCATGGCGTGACACACTCCTCCTTCCTAACTGCGTGCGAGTCTGTCTACATCTATTACAATGGGTGGTGTTATAGCCACCCTGACCAAACAATTCTTTCTTTCATTCTCCCATGTTATCACTGTCATACATACATATACCGCTATTGGTATGAAATATGAATATACTACTTGTACTAATAATGATAAATAGAATTGTACACAACACTCTAATTATGATAATACTTAATAAGATACTAATGATATTTAGTTTCCCAATACATAATTACATTTATACTGCTAGATAAGCCCAAACTACATAAAGTTTGTAAACATATGGAAACAACTGAATATATCAATTTTGTTTTACATAATTATATTACAGAGTGCATTTATTGTACTCTGACTAGCCTTCATTCGTTATATTTACATATCATATCTTTCAAATCGAAAAAAGAAATAATGGAATACCCTGTCACATATGTGATCAGTCTCATTATGATGGAACAGCCAAGTTCAAGGTAGAACAGTAGAGTTTTCTGAATAAGATATCTTGGTGTGACGACATTATATGAATGAAGTTACTTAATTGTGTGACGTCATATAAGGAACTTCATTTATAGCTGATATAAACGCTGTCTAGATTAAGACTGAGTTTATTGGAGACTGCTGGGGGAAATGTAAATATCTCATGATAAATGACCAACAAAATGTACTGTACATAAATCTACTATTGCCTCTATTGTTCAAGTGAAGATTGTTCATAGGAGGGGGATGATGACTCCCTAACTATTGTCTTTATATCAAAAGCTGACAGAACTGAATATCTAAGAGATTTTGGGTCCTACCAGCGATAGTCAGAAGTTTTTGTCTTATCGTAACGAAGTCGCAAAAGAGAGACATAGGCGCTGCTTTTCCGACGGCGACGGCGTCAAACTTTTGCGTCTATCCCAAACGCTAAGTTTTGGTTACTAGCTGGCTGTTCCCTTAATATTTGTGCTACGTTGGTAATATTTGACCTGAATATTCCTTTGCGGTCTAGCATTGATGTTCTAAAGTTTAATTTGACATATTTTTTCAATTTTTAACGTTTTATGTGTTTAAGGTTATTTGCAAAAATTTTCTGTGTTTAGTTTAGTGTTAAGTTCTTGTTATAGTCATTGCTGTTCAGTTGATATTGGTGCTAGCTTGGTGATATTTGGTCTGAATTTTCCTGGGGTCTAGCATTGTTGATGTGGAGGATAGTTGGGAAATTATTTTGTTTTAAATAACGTTTTTGGATTTACTGTCTTTTACAAAAAAATAATTGGTGTGTTCAGATCAATGTTAAGTTTTTCTTACAAGTTTTCTGTTCAATTGATATTGGTGCTAGGTTAGTGAAATTTGGTCTGTGTGATTCTTGGGGGTGGGGTGTGCATTGATGTTAAAAAGGATTATTGAGAAAATTATTTGGATTTCCTCGAAATTTTTATGTTTTTAGGCTTACCGTTTCTTAAAAAAATTCAGGTCAATACAAAGTTTTCATAAGGGTCTTGGTTATTGAAGGTTGCTAATAATTTTGATGGAGGTTCCATTATGGTAGAACATAGGTGTTTATTGATGTGAATTAGGGACTTTGGGTGGTATATGCCCCACCCCCTAAAATTTATTCTTTTAAGTATTTCTTGACACCATTCACATGTCTACCCCTAACCATATATATTCTTGTTTGTTATTATTAGACACATTTATTAGTGTATGATAGTGTCCTTGAGGGGGGGGGGGGTCCTGCCCCATCTCTTGAAATTTATATTCTTACTTATAACTTAAAAATCGTTCACAGTTCCGCCCTTAAACCATATATATTAATTATATGTATGCAGTTAGAGTGTGGAGCTATAAACGGTTTTTAAGTTATAAGCAAAAGCATAAGTTTCAGCGATGGGCAGGATCTCTAGATGCACCACATTGTGTCTCAGTGGTGTATGTGGGGGAACTGCCCCACCCCTGAAATATATATTTTATCTTATAACTTAAAAACCGTTCTCACCTTTAAACCATATATATTATTAATTGTTATGGGAGACATATTAAATGTTCGTAAATGGGTCTTGTCTATCACTAGATTTCCAGAGGTCTGTATTTGTCAAATATTCACCAGATTTGTTTACTGTATTCCGGACATCCTGAAGATTGACATTCTGGTATTTGTTATTTTTATAATTGAACTTTTTAGTAAATAATGTTAAAATTATTAGCGTCAATAAGTCTTACGTAGATGACTGGAGGAAAACTTCAGGAGAAGCTGAAATATTGCTTGGGAAATGTTTTACAAAAGGTACGTTTGTTGAAAAATATCTGTTAAAATTTGGTGTATATAAAAAGCTTGCAATGTGTGGGAATTGATAGTATTGTTTTGGACGCCAAGATATCTAACTTAATATTAAATCGATGTGCAATAAACAAATCAAATCATTTGAAATTCAAATTGAATTCGCCCTTTCCTTACACACAACACATTTCACAGTCGGCTACACTTTAAAGGTTATGCAATTTCAAATGATCACGAATTTCAAGGAAACGTTGTTTCTTGCTGCAAAAGGTACACCTGTATTTCTAACTGTATGTGATTTAGTGTTTGTTCGATTCAAATTTTATCGACTACATTAGCTTTACCTTTTTTCAAAGCAACTTTAAATATATATGTGTGTTCATCTTACACTCCGTTGAGTTGTCGAAAGTTCATAGCTGCATAAAAGACGTCAAACTGAATTGGCATGCATTTGCAAATTTAAGGCAAATTTGTTGACAGAAAAGTTATTTCGATATAGATTTCTAGTTTTTGACATGTTTTAAAACTACATGTAGTTTCGTTCGGTTTGAAGTTATGCGGTAAATGACAACTTGACATTTCCAAACTGACTGACAGAACTTGTTGTGTACTCTTGTATAAACATGTTTAACATTTTGTCAAGTTTTATAGTATTTTAAACATTATCCAGTCTTTATAAAAGCATAGTATCAATCCTTTATTGATAAATTAAAAAATGCCTTAGCAATTTATTCACCTATCTCATTTCATTTGGGTGCTTGTAGCCATCTGTGCATGCTTTGGAATGCATTTAAACCACTGAAACCACCTCTGGAGGTAGTGTGGTCGGGTTACCGCATTAGTTTGAAACGTTTGGTGATAAATGGGGAAACCAAAACTTGTTTCAGACACTTTTTGGTGTAATAAATGAAATGTTTACCAAAATATTTATAAACGAGAACCAGTATATGGGCGATAAATCTACCCTTTGTTGCTACAAAACTACAACATTATCCGAAGAGTGAATTAGATATTGAATATCTTATAAAAGTCTTCATTACCTGAATTGGTCTGTCACACAGACTGGTGACGTTTAGAGAGATGGTTTCACGTCCCGGATTGAGTTCAAGGTCTCCAGGCAAAGGGAAAAGTTCTCCTGGAATGGTTTCAATGGGTGCATCGACAGATGACAGAGTACTGGTGTCATGCTGTAAATCGAAAAAGAAAAACAATAATTGCATTTTTCTTTTATTTTCATCATTCATTTCTGATTTTGAAATAGTAATCCTTTTATTACGTAGTTAAAATCAGTGATTCCGGTTAATTACATAACATATTCCCCCAAAATGGAGTTTACATGTGGAAACACTTTGATTAAGAGAGAACATACCAAAGTGTTACATGAAAACTTTGTTTTTATCCCTTTACGTTTAGAAGAACCCATTACTTAGGATGATAATTATAATAGTATAATTATGGTGTTACTTGCATAAATTTCTCTGACATTTTGGCTATGCAATTAAGGGGCTGTTGATTTTATTGTTGCTTAACGTCCCACTCAAGAATCTTTCACTCATATGGAGACCAATGCCGATGAAGGGCATGAAAGTTTGGCCTATGCTCCGCACTTACGGTCATTGGGCAGTGAGGGTTGTTTAACGTACCGATACCTACTGTGACCTCGATTTCTACTGTCTCATCTGAAGGACAGGAATCCGACCTGTCGCCGACTGGACTCGAACTCACGACCTCACGATCAAGAGTCGAGCGCTACCGACTGAGCCAAGCCAGCATTTACGAGGAATCCAATGTATATAAAAAAGTGCAATCACATTATGCTTGAATGTATGGTTACCTTTTAAAGTTAAATGTTACATTTCGTAAACATGCCTTTTTGAACATAATCTTCCTCGGGTCAATATGTAAATCAATTGCTTGTTTTAACAATTTAACCTTTTCACTTGAAGGAGTTCATAAGATGACATTTTCATAAAATTTGTTCCAACCTGAAATTTTGATTGATGCTGTTAATATTTGAGTGTAATAAATTATCCAGCCCATTATACGATGTATTCTAACAAAGATGTTATCAGCTTCCAGAAGCACTCGTTCAAAGTATCAAATGAAATGGGATATTTTTTTTCTTCGTTTGTTCAAGCAAATAAACATCTTGTTTTTGAAAGTTTTTCATTCATGAAAAAGTACTCTTTCAAAACTAACTATTTTATCAAGATGAATGCCAAGTGCAAATGAATTAGGAACTGATAAAGAATTATAAAACTTTGTATGTCCCCTACCGACGATAATGGGGACACATGGTTTTTCTGCGTTTGTTTTGCTTAAAAGTTTAGTTAAAGTTTTATAATTGCTGACTTAGTAATGGTTTCACAGGTGGGGAATTTATATAACTATCTTATCCATACCGTCAGAGAGCGTTTTATGGGTTTATTTAATTAAGTGTAGAAGTGTAGGTCGTCGAGCTGAAGATTGCAGCAGTAGTATCTGAACATTATCTAATTTTAGTGTGTACTCAGAAATAGACATTTTTTGTGAAAACACTACAACAATCGTTAACTGACATTACTGGCCATTGTTCTGGTCATTATGTATCATTTTAAAAGTATACTTGAGTTTGACTAGTTATTGAGTAATCGCATAGCTATTTTCACTAGCGATTCCGTTTTTTTTTCTTCATCACATCCGTAAAATATATTAGGACTTTGAGATTTTGGGGCCCAAACTGAATAAAAGGTTGATGTATTGAGTTTAGGTTCATGGGAATTTGTTTGACGGTGTTTTCATGATGTGAAAATGTTAATATGTAAATAAGCCAGAAACATCAAATTGAATGTTGACAAAAATCTCGCCTACACTAAATCTTCACCATAAAGATATAAAAGACCCCAAAACGTACTAAGATGCATGATTTGAATGTGTTTATATATATATATATATATATATATATATATATATATATATATATATATTATATATATATATATATATATTATATATATATATATATATATATATATTATTTACTTCAGTCGGTAGCGTGCTCGACTCTGGATCGTGAGGTCGTGAATTCGAGTCCAGCCGGCGACAGGTTGGTTTCCTGTCTTTCGGATGAGACAGTAAAAGCTGGAGGTCCCGTGTCACAGTAGGTGTCGGCACGTTAAATAAACCTCACTGCTCAATGGCCGTAAGTGCCGAGCATAGGCCAAAATTTGAAGCCCTTCACCGGCATTTGGTTACGTCTCCATATGAGTGAAATATTCTTGAGTGGGACGTTAAACAACAATAAACAAACAAACAAATATATTATTTACTTGAATGTACTTAGATCAGTACAATTGCTCCAGGGTTAATCTTTGACTAATAATGAAGCCTTGTGATTTTAAGTGACGTGACACTTTAGTAGGTGAACATGTGTTGAATACTAAACCCATGTGTCAATTGATATATGTTTTAGATACGTGAAATTAATGTAACTAAAAGTGTGCGTTTCATCGATACAACAGAAATATAATTCTCAGACTTATCCACCTCTGTTAAACTTTATATACGTGGAATAAATGTTTAAAGTAAATACACAATTAGTTATGAATTATCTGCATCATCATTTATAAACCATCTTAAACAGGCTTTAGACTTGATTTAAATGCGCAGTGATAATCCTTGGTTATCATTAACATAATACCAAAATTATAATGCTTCGATCGTTTCTGTCAATTAGTCTACATCAGCTGGGCGCCAATTTAAAAGAGGTATTTATTGTAGACGTTCATTATTAGATGTGAGAAAGTGGTATCATACAAGGTCAAATAATACATATAATTGTATAGCTGAAATCCGTCTCAGAGTAACTACTGTAAAAAGATTAATATCTTAGCTTCAGAAAAATTCAGAATGTTATCAGTGCTAAATATTACTTTAGAATAAGCTGGCAACGAAATACCAAGAACTAGTTTTATGTATTATATAACACGTAACATCTCATTCATATAGTGTGTGTGTGTTGTGTTGTGGGTGTGTTGTGTTGTATTGTGTTTTGTGTGTGTGTGTGTGTGTTAGTGTGTGTGTGTGTGTGTTGTGTTTTATAGGTCGTCCTACAAATTTGACAAAATTTTGTCTGTGTCCTTAGTCATTTTAGTGGTGCTTTATACAATTCGTTTAATGACTTGCATCTATTTGTTAAGAACAGATGTGTTTCCCAACTGAAAGCTGTCTCGTAATCACACGTAAATCACATTTTTTTTTGCAATATTTCTAGAACAAACTAATATGATGCTCTATGAGCATTGATTGCAGATAAGTGTATTATTTCTTATATTACAAACACAACTTAACTCATCAGCACTGACTGGTGTCTATAATATAAGCCCATATAGTAAATATCGTAAATCAAGTCAAAATAACAAAATAACACTTCTGTATAAAAAGAAATCGGCTGGTACCAAAATACCAGTTACTTGGTTTACGTATAGTCTGGTGAACTAATGGTCACCAGTAGTAATGGTAACAACCTAGAGATTGTAAATAGAAATAACACCAAAGTTATTTGCTTGAAAAAAGTCAAATTGAAGTTGTACGAGTGGATATTAAAAACTGAATAAAATAAATAAGTATATATATATATATATATATATATAGATATGTGTATCTGTATCTGTATATGTATATATATGTATATATATATATGTATGTATATGTCTGTGTGTGTGTCTGTGTGTGTGTGTGTGTGTGTGTGTGTGTGTGCGGCCTCAACATGCAGGACAATTGCGAATCTGAAATGAGACTAGGTGTTTGGCAAATCAGCGTCCCCTATTAGCCTACTACACTCGTCGCAAATATTCCAAGGGAGCATCTCGAAATCTGTTGTAAGTTCAGAAGAAAGACGTAATCAAATGTTATCAAAGTAAAAGTTTAATGTAATACTGTGTTCCATTCTCAAAAGATAGATTCGATTACAGAACAATAGATTAGGTATGACATATTTGTACATACATGTAATAATAAATTATTACCAGTACTAGGTTGCTCATATGTGTAATTTTCTTTAAACTTTGAGAAATAAATAAATTGACATTGAAACACTAACAAGCACTTTAATTGTAGTAAACATGTTTATGACAATGGTTGAAAGGTCAGCACACTACGATTTTTAAATTGTCATTAAGAAAACCCAAAAGATAACTACCTTCTATACATAAGTAATCTCGTGAATAATAATAACCTGTCGCAGTTTCATTGCCTACCACACACATATAAACAGAGAGAGAGAGAGAGAGAGAGAGAGAGAGAGAGAGAGAGAGAGAGAGAGAGAGAGAGAGAGAGAGAGAGAGAGAGAGAGAGAGAGAGAGAGAGAGAGAGAGAGAGAGAGAGAGAGAGAGAGAGAGAGATAAGTATGTTTCCTGTAGACCTGCATTGAAACTTACTTGTAACTCTTCTGGTCTATCGAATATTTTAAGATCTGGAACTGGTAGAAAGCTTCCATACAAGGCAAGTTCCATGTTACCGTTTTTTCTGCAAATAGGTTTGTGCACTGTCACCTAAGTATATGTAAAGATCATCTCATAATTGAAGTTATTTTTAAGAGTTTTCCAAAAGCACTACCAAATTATCTATCCATGTATAATTACAATTGTGCTGGTTTATAACCAGTAGCAGAGCATACTCAACTTTGTTAAATGAACATGGTGTTTTTGAAATCTGGGTCGTCAAGATTAATACAAGTAAGCACACAATCAAACCAGTTTGACAATAAAACATTGTGCATTTCGTAATTTTTATTGAATTTAATTGATCACGTGGTACTTTATCAGTCATAAAACCCTAAAGAATACCATATCAACAACACATCATTATAAAGTTTCTGATATATTATGCTGGAGCTACCTATGTAGTCGTTATTTAAATTCTAAACTGTTGAAGCCACATGTTCTTAAAATGTTTTTTAACTACACTCGTTCAGTAGTAAAATACTTAACTCCAAATCTTGAAGTTCAAGCATCGACCGTTTTCCCAATCGGGTAATATAATATATGTTTTACATACTTAACAATTGTTCTCTGACCAAGAGCTAGAAATAATATGCAACAGTCATTTTCATAGAAGTATGGCACTTTTCTAAGAATTACTAGGAACTGGAGACTTCTCCGCATAAGTGAGAATTTGGAAAGACTGAAATAATAGACTGATAAAAAGTCAAATGATCACTTACTTTTCCCAAATTGAATATCTCACATGCATCTCAAGTTGTGATTACTTTGAAACGAGTACTTCGGTGTGCAACTTTATATAAAATATTATCCGTTCAATTTCATATCGTACAATATTTACCTCAGCATAATACTGGAGACACTCCTGTGCTCCAAGTTAATACCTACTTTCGTTATATTCCGCTTTTTTACCGAGTATAGATAAAACTATATACAACTAACAGCGTACCAATTTAGTGCCATCTGGAAATGTCCCTTCCACTTGTACCTCATTGATCATTGATGACACTCCTGGTAAAACTTGCTGGAATCCTTTAAATAACAAAATAACGAGGTGCATGTAGTTATTATCTATAATTCTACCTTAAAGGGGCTTTAGCTGTGCTTGTTTTCATAATGTTCTTTCCCTTTTTCCTACTTAGTTTAATATACAATAACGAAAAACCAAAAAATTACAGTGGCATAAAAATTCTTTATTTATTCGTCGTGTTATAATGGACTTGAGTTTTGATTATTGATTGGTACTTCTTCAATTTTACTTCCTACGTTTCGTGAAAATTGCTTAAGAAACCGAGATTTCGCACTTTTTCACCTGCAATTAAAAAACTCAGTTATGCTATTTGTATAGAAATTCGATACTGGATCTGACCTTATTTTCTCAAAATATATAGGAATATAAGATTTGTTTAAGACTGTGTATTGCTGTTGTTTGTTGTTGTACATAAAATACAAGTGGTTAATGTAGAAATTTTTTTTTTAGTAAACACAGCTAATTCCTCCTTAATGAACAGAAAAGACTAGTATCATAAGATATCTATCTACAGCAATAACCTAGGTTTGGTTTCTATCTATGTGCCAGATAATTTTTTAAATGTTACAATTGCCGATATTAAGACTTATCATATACCCTACGTTCGTGTCCACTTACTTAATAGCAGATGAAAAGATGCAATATCTTACAATATATACCCGAGACCAGAGTTTAGGTTCCCGGGCGACATTTATGATCAATTAACTTGCTATAACGATGACACATTGTGCAAACATTTACTTTACTCTTATTTATTGTTGATTTAATAAAATATTTTTATTATGATCATTGTATCAGTGATAAGAGTATATAATAAAAATCTTATTGACTGTATATGTTAAAGTATTTATGCCCTCGTTCTCGATATTCTATACTTATTATTACGATGTATAATTTACAGAAACAAGAATCTGAAAAGGTCAAACAAAAAGTTTAACGCTATTCCCAAACATACTGACGGTTAGAATAAAGAAATATTCTATACCCGTACCCCAAATGTGATTAATATTTATGATTGGTCTAAGTGGTTTTTGAAAAATTCAATATACATGTATTGAATTTTTTTAAATACGCTAACGTAACGCACACGACGAAAAACACAAACTCTCAAAACTTAACGGACCACAATACGACGTCAGTATGACTGACTTTACCACAGATACTGACCAACGGTCATATGAACATATTACCATAGTAAGTTTTACAAAAAAGGGTCAAAACAGAAAATTATCATTGATCCATTTGTCAATAAGTTTTCATCAGTACAATGTTGAATTAATAATACATGAAGGACTCAGAAACAATTAGTAGTGCAATACCAAAACATGCTTCATCTATAAAGATCGATTGTGTGTTGTGTACGTACCAAGCATCTGACGGCCAATACTCATCAGATCCGCCACAGTTTTACCATCTCGGATCATTTCTTGAATCTGTTGTGTAAATGTAATCAATATTCTAAACTTCTGTATTATTGCTATCTCATGTTATATATATATATATATCGTAGGTGGTATAAATTCAATTAAAAGTAATTTCGGACAGAGGATTTGAACGAGGATTGAAATAAAGGAATGTTTTGTAATATTACTTAGATTACTTCCTATCTAAACCCTGAAACATATTTTATCAGACATGAAATAAATAATGTGATAATGTGATATGCAAGCAATTGCTAAGGTTAAATACGCGGTGAACCTTTACTATGTAAATCAGGAAGAAACAGTCCTAAGCTGCATTCTCTCTTCACATGTTATAATTATTTATCACAAAATATTAAATAAATGCAAGCAAATCGCAGTCCTTTCCTTAAAGGTCAACGGACACGAAACAATTTTTTTCGTATATACTTTTATATGACCCATATAACCAATAATTAAAAAAACCACAATGTCAAAAACTACACAGGTATCGAGGTATTTACCTTTAAATGACTAAAGATACCCATGCCCCGATTGACCGCCTTCGGTAACGATCGGCAAATGTCCATTTCATCTACTATTTTGGTGTTTTGATAATGATTTTAGCAGCGATATATAAAACTAAAATGTTAGAGTTTTTATATCTTATTGTCTTGATATCGGTTTAAAAATATTCATATTTCTGAATAAAATGTATAATGCGATTATATTTCGCTTCTTGTCTTAAATCGATGTTTCTATTTTTAAAATAAATTCAATTTCATAATTTTTTGCGTAAGGTAGTAACAAATGGTATCCAAACTGATAAAGAAATATACCATACATTTGTTATGTGAACATTAAAGTTAACTTCATTTGGATATTTAAGACAGGGTTGCCTTTAGATGTAAGAAAAATTGATGGAAAAAAGAGGTGTTTTTTCTTTCCAAAAATATTCAAGTTTCTCATGTTTGATAAGTGACAATAGATAAATGCATCATCATATTGTCCTCAAAACACACTACACACATGATTTTTTTTGTCACTTATTATTTATCATGATATCCTTTCCAGACTTAAATGGAAACTTTTAAGGTTTCTCTCCTACCTGTACATGTAACTCAGTTTCATAGTTAATCACCTGTCAATCACGGTATCAATTCAAGTAGCTTTTTACTCTGTGGGACGACTGCAGTCTGTTTAGTCAAGGGAGAAAATACAGCACTCGTGTATGTCCATTTCATCTACTATTTTGGTGTTTTGATAATAATTTCAGCAGCGATATATAAAACTAAAATGTTAAGGTTTTTATATCTTATTCTCTTGAAATCAGTTGAAATATATTCATATATTTGAATAAAATGTATAATTTCAAAATATAACGTATAATTTAAAGCCAGGGACCGGTAAAATTAAATGAGTAAAATTGTCAAGTTTTGCTTCAGAAATAAGACTAAAATGAGATATTAATTCGAGAAAAAAGTTTCAGATAGACAAAGTTTTGAAGAAAATTGTGATGTAAATGGCAAATTTCACCAGTATTTCTGGGAGCGGGCTTGAAAGAAAGAAAACTAATTTTAAAAATATTTTCTCGATATCGATTTTAATAAATAAAATTAATATTTCTGAATTTCATGCATTATTTCGAGTCATTAAGTAATATTTTACGTGATCTATTTTATCATCAACATAAGTGACGCTCTTGTATAATGATTGGATTTTTTAAAAATCGTTTTAAAAGTCGTGGTAAACACGCGTGATGGATGTACATTGTAATAGTTCGTAAAACCTATGACGCTCCAGGTAAAACCAATATAATAATAATAATAATAAAAATAAAAATAAAAATAATAATAATAATAATAATAATAATAATAATAATAATAATAACATCAACAACAACAACAATAATAATAATAATAATAATAATAATAATAATAATAATAATAATAAATAAAACCAAAAGTCATGGGTTTTTTCAGAAATGAGACTAAAATTAAGTTGATCAAATTACGAAAACTGTATACAAAATATAAGTTTATTCAAATAGAGTTTATAATGTAGAAAAGTGAACGAAAACATACTACTTGTTTCAGCGGTTATATATCGCTTCTTGTCTTAAATCGAAGTTTCTAGTTTTAAAATAAATTCAATTTCATAAATTATAGTGCACATTAAAGTTAACGTCCTTTGGATATTTAAGATTTTTGTTTTTGCTTTATTGCTGTTATTTTATCATAAATTTATGTCTTACATTTCATTGGAGAAATTTTAAGTTCTGGATTAGATATTATATTTCTCCTTCTTAGGGCTATAACATATACGTATGTCCACACACAAAAATATACATACACAGACAACATATCAATGGGGTTAAAAATAGTTGGTCGTAAAGGCAGACCATACAGCTTGCCTCTTTTATGCTTGTTATAATACATTAATTTTGTGCCAATTTATCTTGTGTAGCTAAGCAGATCTTCGTGGTGAGTAGTAATAGGCAGCTCCCTAGCACTTTTCTTTATTTAACCGCCACTTACGGCGTCATCAGAATGCTGGCTTCTGATTGGTCGATTCAAAAAACGTGCTATGGAGCTGCCTGTGACGTCATAACCGTAAGTGTTTAATACCGAAAGTGAAGTCATACCGGAAGTACCTCATACTGAAAGTGAGGTCATGTTGTAATGGCACTAACAAGAAAGAGCCAATCGTTGAGTTTGGAGGCGTGTCTATGACCGGAAGTGGAAGTTTGCGGAGGCAGCCATCTTGGTTAACGAGCCAATGAGAGCCTTCGTTACAAGAGGTCGGGGTCACGAGAGATCACGTGGGTTCACGAGAGGTCAGATGCTAGAACTAAGTATTAAAACTATTAAACTTGAATTTGGTGTTGTTGATATAAAACAGGAAGTGAAGGGTAGGTGATCATTTTTATAGTTTGATTTTAAGTACACGTATCATGGTTACTCTCGATTCTGAAGATCATGGTAGCTTTTACATGACTACCTAGCGATGCTAGTCTAAAAGTATTTCCGGACAATACCTTAACAGAATTCAAAACTCATTTACATAAAGCTTTAAGTATGATGGATAGTGAGTGGGAAGTAGCTATGAGTGAACTGATCTTTCCCAACTTAATAGAATTGGTAAGATCGAATGATAATTACATTGATGTCCTGGTTTCCGTTCACGTTCCTTTAGAATCCATCGTTACACCTAAAGATCCCCGGAACCCCTCTTCGTATCCCAAGAAAAAGGAAATGAAATATCGTCAATATGAACGTTTTACTATAGAATTGATTAAAGAAGCATGTCTCCTTAGATGATCCCCAATTTGTCTATGTCATCTCTAAAACAGATACGAAGTCGGGATCGCTTTTGTAGGCAACATTTGGAGACTTAAATTTCGATCGGGGTTTTATGCGTCTCCTGCTGCTTTAATAGAAGGGATGAGAGTCGGGTTTTCTAGAGCCTTTCAATATGTCATTGATGGTGTAGAAGAACTCTCACATACAAATACTATTCAATTCAGGTATGACTCAGCTTTAGATCGATTTGTAATTGAGTTTAAAGGCCGATCCATCTTTTCCGTTCCCTTTTTAATACGGTTTCCAAGTCTACTAGGTAATAAACTCGGCTTTGAACCCATTGACATGCATGAGTGTATGACTAATTGGGTCGACATCACACACATGCCACGGTATCCACCCGATTTAAATATTGGCATGAGTGGTATCTATGTCTACAGTAACATTGCCGAAAGTCAAATTGTGGGTTCACAATCGTTACCGTTATTACGCGTGGTCCCTTTTCAAACGGTTCAATCACTCAATGATCAACATTGGGAACCTTATCATTACATTTATGTGGGATTAAATAAAAAGTATTTTAATACCATTGAAAAACAATTGAGAGATGACATGGGACGTAAAGTTCATTTTCTAGGTGGCAAAGTGATTGCCAACTTCATTTTCGTCGTGTGATTTAATCATAAAATGAAGTGCATCACAGGACTTTTGTCAGTTGTTGACCGAGTCATCGTGTCAACATCTTGTATTTGACATCTATCAATATGAAACCTACAAAAAAAAAAGAAGAAAATGAAATGAGAAAAGACGTGAGAAAAGAAGAGATGACAAGACCAAAGGGGTTGAAAGGGGAGAAACAGAGAGAAGAAGAACAAGGAGAAAGAATGAGGGAAACGATAGAAAATGCAGAAGGACAGAGTCAAGAAAGGGAAGAAGGACATAGTCAGAAAAAGACAGAAGGACAATGAGACGAAAAAGAAGAACAGGGACAGTAAAAGAAAGAGGGGACGTCCACGAAAAGTATCCATAGAGAGAAAAGACAAAGAACAAAGAGAGGAAGGAAGATGGGGGGAGTGGAAAGAAAGAGAGGACGACCACGAAAAGTAGAACACGAATAAATACCTCATGCTATTTTAATGTTTATACGAAAATGGTTAAGCGAATGTCGTCAGGCTCCCATGTACGGTGACACTTTTCATTGTACCAATTGTGACGAGGATACACTCCTCACGTGTTTCATTGGACTTGACTGTGGACTCATGGCGGGTGTGACCGGTCGACAGGGGATGCTTACTCCTCCATGGCACCTGACCCCACCTCTTGGTTTCCAGAGGTCCGTGTTTGTCCATTTTTACCGGATTTGTATCTATGTCCTGGACATCCTATTGATTTATACTTTGGTATCTGAGATTTTTATATTACAATTAAATGACAATAATGGTAACCGAGCAGGCATTATGTATCATGTGCATAAAGAACAACGACATCTAGCATGTGATCCTTTTGGTCATAGTGTAGACGTACCGATGATACAATTTGTGTTTCAGGACACAAACGAAGAAAATACGAATGATTTTAGTCTGATCTAAAAATAGACTTTATGGATCTTATAAAAAAGGGGTGTGAATCAACATAATGGACAATTCACTCTCAGACACGATGGAAAGAACATCAAGTATGGACACTTTATTTTCATCGACTATTGATGCTAATCATACCGTCACGGATAGTGCTCCCATGAATCGAGACATGTTGAATAGTCCACCTACAGAAAGGAGAAAATAAGACCTGCTACCGTCAGAGGATTATCGTTTCACAAGGAATTAAGTATACCTTTAGCCTTACCTCATTTTTGTACGTATGAATCCAAGTACCTGACGTTTAAAGATCATTGGCCAAAATATCTACTGGGACCTAAACAGACAGAATTAGCAAGAGTAGGATTTGTATATTTAGGGAACAGTTACCACGTTCAGTGTTTTTGTTGTGGCATCTGTTTAAAAGATTGGGAATGGTTCGATAATGCCTATACAGAACATCGACGTTGGTCTAAAGATTGTGATTTTCAGTCAACTGGTGATATTTTAATAAAGGCCCTGTGTGGACAAAGAGCCAATCGTTGAGTTTGGAAGCGTGTCTATGAACGGAAGTGGGGCGGCCATCTTGGAAAACGAGCCAATGAGGGCCTTCGTTACAAGAAGCCGGGGTCACGAGAGGTCAAATGGGTTCACGAGAGGTCAGATGCTGAAAATAGAAGTGGGTTTTTCCAGTTTTGGGCTGAGATTGAATCTATTTTTATGCTTAAACTCAGTTTCTGAATGAAATCTGCTTCATATGAATAGAGGAACAGGTCGGCCAATAAAGGGGCACAAGTGGTTCCCATAGGAATGCCGACAGTTTGATGAAAGACCAAGTCTCCGAACATTACAAATACATTGTCTATTAGAAATTCCAGCATGTTTTTATATTAGTGTATTTATGTGTAGAATCAGAGTGGTGTTTGACAAAATAAGTATGATAACCAATCACTAGATATTTGAATTTTCGTGTACCACCTTTAGTGAAAATACAGTTGTCTATGATGCTAAAAAGTCTTTCTTTTATTTTTTATGTGGAATAGTTGTGTAAAGAGTTGAGAATTCGTATGTTTTGATACCGTGAATTTGAGAAAAATTGTGTGCCTTCAAATTATGTAAAGGTTGTTTAGAATTTTTAAGTATAAATTATCAGTTTGTACCGAAATAACAGGTACAAGGTTTCTGTATACCCTTAGGGACTCAAAAGGTCCACCAACAGTGACAAAGACCTTGTGGCTATAAGCATTAAAAACAAAAAACATAATATCAAAGTTATAATATATATATATATACGCATACCTGATTTGCAATAAGAGCAACAGCCTCTGGATGATTTAGACGAAGACCACGGGCTAGACGTTTCTGGGCAACGAATCCAGTTTGATGGACAAGCAGACTCTCCTGTTCCCGAGGCGAGAGTTTCATGTTGATGGTCTAAATGAATGAATATCTTCAAGTAGAATAAATTGTGAACAAGATATTATCTGCAATTAGTTTCTCCTCTAGATAAATCGTAATGCAAAAAGTCGTCTGCAATTAGTCTCCTCTCTGCATAGATAGTATACAAGAAATTGTTTGCATTAAATCTCCCATCTCACCTTTCCCTTTATCAAGTTCAAGGTCATGATAGATAAATTATACGAATGCACAAACTCATTAAAATAAGCAAATTAATATAAATCTAGATTTTGACATGAAATCACCAGATAATTAGGAGCTTAAAAATTAATAACTTCTTATTCCCGCATTCGAAAGACGCCTTTAATCCCTCCTGTTCCCGAAAGACGCCTTTAATCCCACGCGGTAAACCAATTATTCCAGTTTCCCTCCAGTGACAAAACACAAGACGATGGGTGAAACTAAAAAGCGAGTATTCTATTGAACGATATATATGACATTTAATGTTAAGAATATGTAGGTAATTCAGTTAAAAATGCATCAAAACGAGTATTTCAACATGCAAACATCAACCATCGACGGTTTTTGTTGGTTTTGAAATAATTGCATTAGAGAAATCATTTCTTTATGATTCAGTTCAATACAAAATTCTGTACATCGAGCAATAAATGATTTTTGATCGCGTCATTTACATTACAGGTAAGTCGTTGGTTTCATTTTTGTAATTTTTAGTAACACTTGTATGAACTTTCTAATAAATGTAGTTAACGCTGAATGCACAGTAATGAGATACAAAAGAAAGGTAATCAAAATTGCTGTTGGAGATCCGAGATTCCAGACAGGTGTCTGCTCTCTACGCTTGTGGCTTAACTGTACCAAATATTTAATGCAATTGTAATTATGTAACCGAAAAGTTTTGGATGTGTAGTATTCTATGTAATTTATTCATGTGATTAAAATCTGGTTAGGTCTTGAAAGAAGCTTTTTAAAACTACCGCAATATTTGTCTATATTCATGTAAATAATTTCACATAAACAATTTTGTCTAACCATCAATGACAGCATGAAGCTTCAATTCTCTCTCTCTCTCTCTCTCTCTCTCTCTCTCTCTCTCTCTCTCTCTCTCTCTCTCTCTCTCTCTCTCTCTCTCTCTCTCTCTCTCTCTCTCTCTCTGGAAATATACCATGTCTTCAAATAAATAATAAACATTTAAAAAAAAGAAATGGTTTTATTATATTTTATTTTAAATAATCGAGACGCAGTAAAGGCTTACAAAGCTACAATCATCAATATCACCCTAAACAATTTACGTAGATGTCGTCAATTAAAAATGTATTTTTTTCATGATGAGATTTAGATACCTTAAGCATTTTAATTAATAGTGAATTTAAATAGTTGTTGATTATTCAATTTTATAGGTATAATGTCAGTTAATTATTCGTTTTGCTGTATGACATGTGTACTATACCTATGCTATGTCAGTAACAGTCTAAGCAGATAAACACATTACCAGAATATGTAAAAACGTTAAAATATAAACAAAAGTATAAGTAATATTCATGATGATATTTTCAACATATTGACGTTAAGTGTAGTCCTTAACAGCCTTGTGACAATACCTTAGCACTCTGTAATCTGCGTTCTAGAATCAAATGCCCATGCTCTCAAAAGGCACTGATTTCAATATCCCTTGTAATATGTATGAAGGAATATACAGTTAAATTATACCATTGGAGGGGGGATAATGAGATTCTAGTTCCCTAGACTAGACCCCCAGGCGAAACCAAGGAAAATAATTTTGGTTATGGTGGACCAGAATCTCGGTGACTTGCTCAATGTTAAACTTGAACTGTTTTATCGTACGGAAACAAACAGACTGAAGCTTCAATTTATGTTCAACAATTACAAGTATAAAAATGACTGTTGGGGATACATGTAAAGGTTGTTTTATATGGTACATCGGCTTAATAATGCAATATCCTGGTTTTGACTTTCATTAATTAAAGTCAACAGAATGGCGGACAAAATTCTTAGTATGTCCAGATTGTCTGTCAATTATTTTGATAAAAAAGTCGTATTTTATTACTTGACTGAAGCTTGCTTACGTCCGCCATCTTTGATCTTCGGAAACTCTTTTGTCATAAATTTGTATCTTCTCACAAATTTAAAGGTCTCATCTAGTCTACTACATCTGTGTGTATATAAATGTCGTCGTTTCTATCTATATGTTTGTATATTTCTAAAATTACCTTGAACATCACTGTTTTTGCAACGTCTTATTTTGAAAGAGATTAAACTTTGCAAACAAAAATAGCTTGTTCTTTTGGGTCTTAAGAGTGTGATATAGCACAATATATATCTATAGATTCACTGGAAGAATGGAAGTATCCACAGAAAAAGAAAATGACAGATTATCCGTGGATAATTTGAGCTCCAATTGGTCAGTAGTATCCTTTTGTCTATAATGTTAAGTGATATTATCATAATCAGTTTATTGTTAAGACATCGCTGTATCATCTATCAGTAAAATGATGTCAAATCTAACCTCTTCAGAAAAGTACAAACTGTCAATGCCAGGGTAGATTTGTAATTGTAAGAGTACATTTTCAGGTGTGAAAATAAATAATAAAAGTTCAAGATACAGACTTCTTCATTTCCAATACCATCTGATAAACATTTATGTCAAATCCGAATTATCTAGATCTAGACCTTTGAAATGATTTGAAAGTTTAAAATGTCTAACTCTGTAGCACGTATTTAAGCACTTATAGCAAAAACCTTTACATTTCAGCATCTATTTGAGTTTTTTTTATAAGAAAACCTCAAAGTATTGAAGTACATTTTATGCATCATTTCTAGCAAACAAAATCTTTAAATTGCAATAGGCATGATAACTTTTTGTAATACTTCCATACACTTAGCGAAACTCCGTAAAAATATAATTTAATGTAGCTGTGATATCCGTATTATGTAATAACTATATGGATTAAATGTAGACAAGTTGTGCATGTTACTAATTATAAAGATGAAATAAGTACGATAATACCCTTCCTTCTTTCAAGCTTCACTTGAGAGAGAGAGAGAGAGAGAGAGAGAGAGAGAGAGAGAGAGAGAGAGAGAGAGAGAGAGAGAAATAATTTCCATAGTAATTTCCTTACGAAGAAGATGACTTCGCGACTATTTTAGATCTCTGACTCAGTTATAAGCGAGTCATATGGTCAACAGGATTATCCGAGAGTTTCAATTTTACATATATAAAACATCTTGCATACTAAAGTAAAAATCTTTTAGGATGTCCAGGACACAGATACAAATCCGGCAAAAATGGACAAAGACGGACCTCTGGAAACCAAGAGGTGGGATCAGGTGACATGGAGGAGTAAGCATTCCCTGTCGACCGGTCACACCCGTCATGAGTCCACAGTCAAGTCCAAATGAAATACGTGAGGAACGAATCCTCACCACGATTGATACAGACGTATCGACAACCGCCAACGAAAAGGCAACTCAACATTTCACCCAGTGAGATAGAGTAATCGCAAACAAGACTATTATACCGACCGTAAAATTTGCGGAACGTTGACATAAAACGCGGTTTTTTATATCCCTGTGTCAATAATTTGTCAGTGAGTAGTTAACATCTGATTATACAATGTTCATATGTTGAACACAACCTGGCATATCGTATCATTTGTGAAATGATAAACTCCATATGCGGTTGACTGCGGGATATTACTACTGAAATATGGAAAATTTACGTATTGCCGTATAGCTTGGTTGCCAATGTCCTGTCAGTAAGTAAAATGTCTAAGTATGAAGCATGTGTGTTTGATTCTGTTGTATCTTTAATTTCTAGTTCGCTGGGATATATTGCATTGAAATATGTATGAAAATTGTCATTAATAATTGACAAAACGTCGTCGATATATCTAAATGTGAAATTAAAGGACACCGCTAGCTTTTTCTACTTTTCATTCAGCAGTTTCTAAATAAAATCTGCTTCGTATAAATAATAGAACAAGTCGGCCAATAAAGGGGCACAATTGGTTCCCATAGGAATGCCGACGGTTTGTTGAAAGACCACGTCTCCGAACATTGCAAATATATATAATCTCTTAGAAGTTCCAGCATGTTTTTATATTAACGTCGTAGTATTTATGTGTAGCATCAGAGTGGTGTTTGACAAAATAAGTATCATGATAACCAATCACTAGGTATTTAAATATTCTTGTACCACCTTCAGTGAAAAAACATTTCTCTGTGATGCTATAAAGTATTTCTTTTATTTTTTTTATGTGGAATAGTTGTGTAAAGAGTAGAGAATTCGTATGCTTTGATACTTTAAATTTGCGAAAAATTGTATGCCTACATCTGCTCTGTAGACATCAGGAGCAGGCTAGCAGTCAAATTTTATGTTTGCTTCTGACACAGATACCTTATTATTTTCTTTTATAGCTATTCCCTTTTTAATATATAAGGTATAAGGGTAATTTATTTGAATTTGGAATAGTGTTTACACCACACTCAAGAATTTTTCAATTATATGGTGGCAGCTTTTTTTTAATGATGAAGGAGAGAGCCTGGATACAATGTAACCAGGAAGAAACCACCTGCCTACTGCAAGTAAACTGGCAAATTTTCTCACAAAAATCAACTTAGATTCCAGCGGAACTTAGCGGGGCCCTGCGCTGACCAGAACGTGAGGAGACTTAGCCGTTTCCTCACAGAGGCCCCTGAAGGTAGTTTGTAAACACCATCCTTATCACTAGCTGAAGCAAACAGACCAAATGATAAGATATTAATTTTTACAGTGGTTACTTTTAAACGGATTTGGCTATACATTTAGATTTATTATTTGGTCTTGTATAAAACCACTCTTTCATTGGGAAATATACATTTATATTAAATGATGGAAACTCAATGACAGAAACGATCTTCTGGAGAATTTGTTCTGGCCTCTTTTGTAAAACAATAACATTTATATGTTTAATAATATTTACACTGAATATTTAACAGAATTGTTTCTTTTCGGACCATACGAAATGACAGTCTTGTTTTGATGGTATGCGAAAGCCGGGTACAATACTCCACTTGGTAAAATTGTTTCATATTGGAAGGCGGTATGGAATTACCTTGATTCAAGGTCTTACCACTCATGTCGAGGTCACTGTAAATATGGATGTACACAAAATGTCCGGGAGGTTATCTGAAAAAGCGTTGTATCATGACCGTGACCGTCAAACCATATATATCAAGGTCACCTAGACCTGGCAAAAACATTTCTTATGACAATCGGTGTGTCAGGACGTTGACTTACGGTCATGTTTCTGATGCAATGGTTACTGATATAGACGTTTTGTAACACTTTGAGGTTCGCGGAGTAAATACCGTTAGTAAAATTATTAACTCTAAATATATAACAGACAATAAAATTGGCTGCTGGCTCAATTCCCTTTCAAAAAACAAATACGACGGGCGTTTGATGTATCGTTTGTGATAATCTTGTTTACACCGCAATCGCTCAACTTAAATGATTTAGGCGTGTATCAATGAAGATGATTTAGGCGTGTATCAATGAAGAAAATAATAAATACAAATCATAATAGACTTTATCGAGTTGTTCTGTTCCGTAACAGTTAATAATAATAGTATTTATATTCAAAGAAAAAAGCAGTGCAGTATCAATTCCGGTTTAGCATTTTATCGTAGACCCGATATATGATATGGAAATTGGATATTATATAGTGATAGGTGCCATATTTGAAAAGCAGCTTATAGGAAATGTTTTGCCATCTTTACAAGAGAAAATATTTTTCTAAACTTTATTCCTCGACAATGAAATAAAACAAGATATCACTGAATGTTATCAATGTAAATATTATGAAACCCGAGGATGTCCTGCCCAACATTCTGTCACGTGATGTGAGTACAGACTATTCCGAAAAAGTTACAGGTTACTCGAATAAATAAAGTCATATATGAATTGTGTAATCGATACGATATGTTATAAAATAAAAATTTGTAAATATATACTAATTATATAACCTTACACGTATCAAAGTGAACGTTTAACCAAAGTATCAAACTTGATTTTTGTCTAGCCGTAACGGAGTTGCAAAGGTGAGATAGAAGTCTTGTCTTTTACGCGGGCAGCGTAAACATTCTTAACCGTCTAAAATTGCGTGTAGGCATTTTTCTCCACTAAGGTACCTAGTAAATCCTTCATACTTGACACATAGATAAATCATGATATGTATAACACCATTCACTTTGAAGGAGGTTTGATATTTCTGGGTCATTTAAGAATAAAAACCTTAAATTTTGGGGATATTTTGAGAACCGACAAAAAATTTTTTTGTACAAATGTCAGAATGACTTCAGACTTGCTACAAACCTTCCATGTGCAGTGAAATTTAAAACGAGGTTACAATTTTTCAATATAATGCTGCCTTTTTATGGGAGTAAATCTTAAATAAATTTCGGGGCTTTTTGAGAATTTTTAAACCAGTATTCAGATTTGCTGCACGTGTTACATTGATAGTGAAGTTTATTATGTATTTTTAATTTTTTAATATTTTGATATTTTCTTGCCTTTCAGGGATTAAAGAAACAAAAATTTGCGGAACTGCGTTAAAATGAATAATATATGTACATCTTCAGTAAACATAGTAATTTATCATAAATTTTCATTTACAATTCTGGTTTATTGAGTTTATTTACATGATAAAAAAAGAACTCTAATTCAAACAAATGTCAACATTGATTGATCATGTATGATGTATAATTTTATCAAACACTTCGCACTAGTATTCAAACAAATGTCAACATTGATTGTTCATATATGATGTATAATTTTATCACAACACATTTCGCTTGGTTATAGCCCCCTACTAGTATATGCAAACAAATGTCATACCAATGATTGTTGCACACCCACACACATATATATACATGTATAATTTTATGAAACACCTGTTGGCATTTTTGTTAATAGTATTCAAACAAATTCAACATTGATTTTTCATTCTATATGATGTATAATTTTTTATAATAAACAGATTGGCACTAGTATTCAAACTAAATGTCCAACATCATTGATTGTTCAATGTTTTCTGGATGTATAGTATTTATCCACAAACAGTTGGCACTAGTATTCAAACAAATGTCAACATTGATTGTTCATATATGATGTATAATTTTATGAAACAGTTGGCACTAGTATTCAAACAAATGTCAACATTGATTGTTCATATATGATGTATAATTTTATCAAACAGTTGGCACTAGTATTCATTACTAACTTATATTATCTTGTATACGTATCTTTTACTTTCAAGTCCATTATTTGAAATCATCGGTGTTGTTAATCGCTATATTCATCAACCATGCTAAGTTCAGTGAGACGTATAATTAGCGTAAATCATATTGAAAAATAAAGGTATTGTAAATAATCAAATGAAAGTTACAACGCATTTTAGTGCTTCGTTTATTGCTGTTACAAAATTAGTGTATCACATATACAAGAACCACGAGGTGAATGATTTAAATTCTATATATTTAGACTTATCAGATAAATATATATATAATAAGTATATATATATATATATATGATAGAATAAATATTTATCTGCTAAAAATGTGTGTGGGTGTGTGTATGAATAAATGGTAAGTTTGTGTGTGTGTGTTATTGTTCAATGTGTGATATATGTATGTGTGTGTTTTGTGTGTGTGTGTGTGTGTGTCACAAACGTTTTAGTTGTTATGTTGAAATTTTACATCCGACGGAAAATGCAATACAAAGCCTTTTTCGCAGTAATTCCTGGATTAACAAGTGAAAACATTTTTTCTTTACAGGGTTGTCAAATATGTACTCAAATCAAAAATCAAATTTCTACTTACGATTCAATGCTGATTAACACTCGTTCGCTGAAGTGAACGTTTTACTAAGTTTGCGTGTAAAACTACAAATTGTCATAAACTTCTTTCCCGAATAGCTCAAATTTACACATTTGTTTTCTTAAAAGTATCTGTCACAACAGAACGCCATCAAGCGATTTGTCGTTATCCGCTATCAGTGATTTAAAGTTTTATTTCCTTTTTTTTTAAAAATCATTGTTACCTCGGTGCTTGCCATTTTGCAACTGCATGTAGATGGTAATATTTAGTTATACTAGCGGAAAAAAGAAACTGTGTAGTTTAATAATTTAATTTATAGATTTATATACAAAATACTATGTTGCATTATGTATATTATCATTTAGCATAATACTTTTGTCTTTCATTTCAAACATCACAGACTATGTATATATTATTATGATACGAACAGTAAGTAAGGGGGGTGCAAAAAAGTTTCACAAGCTTAATAGCGTGTATGCAATACCGCCATTTGCACCGATACATTCTTCACACCTACGACGAATTAAATGAATTTGGATATGCAGAAATGCCTAGTGGACTGTTTCCGTGCCATATATGCATGTCATAAATAACTACGCAATAGCGTCCAACATTTGTTAGCTTAAAGGTGTTTGTCTCTTGACGTAAACGTCGTCGTTATCCGCTATTATCACCAAAAAGTTCTGCTCTTTTGGCGAAAAATTGTTACCGGTGACATGCAATTGCATGCCAGGGTAAGCACATTCGGAAAAACGAAAACTGTGTTGCTGCTGTATTTATAGATTTCATTAACAAAATACGCGTTGCATTATGTATATTATCCGTCGTGCATTTGTCCTACAAGCTGCAGTATAATGACGTTACGAACTAAGTAAGGAGGGTTGTTCAATGCTTAATAGCGGAATGACCTATTTGCACCGATACAATCTTCACACGTACGACGAATAAAATGAATCGATATGCAGCCATTTAAATTCCGCCTCCAAATAAAGAACACCAAAGGGTTCCTTCAATGTTTGGCTATTGTAAACGACCCATCCAAGACCATAACGCTCCCTCCACCGATAAATTCGCCGGTGACATCGCAGGCCAGGGTAGCACATTCAAAAAATTTTGCTGTTGTAGATAGTCATTAACAAACGCGTGCGCGTCAATGTAGCGTTCTCTGCTGCACGACGATGTTACGCATAGGCCCGAACACGGAGAATGTTCTACTGCTGTAATGCGATGAAATCACGACAACGTCCCAATGTATTGTAAACCCAAGAACTTCCGCCACCAATCTCTGGCGCTGAAACGACTATGCCTCGTACACTACGCTAATCTCGCAACACGGTGACACCAGAGCAGAACAGGACGGATAGCAGGAAATCGAGGACAATAGCTGGCTTCTCACAGTCTGTTCCATACGATACGAGGACTTATCCGATGCCCAGGGATGCTTCTAGCGGTCAAAGAAGCCGATTGGAATCGATTATGCAAATGTGACGACCGTATATACGTATCCTGCCGACGTGACGTCACACGCGGGCGGTCCCAAACGGTGCAAGTTTGTTGATATCGTCTCCATAAGGCATTTACAGTGTTAATATGAACTCCAAACTGCCCTGCCACATTGCTTTCAGACATCCCAGTGTCAAGCATCCCAACAGCACGCAAACGGTCATTTTCAATCATGCCAGGCATCTCTCAATCAAAAATTTATTCCAAAAAACATATTTTTCTGTTTTATTACACCATGGTTCTTTTGTTTGGATAGAGGTATTATATTATTCAGCGTATCACCCGGTTTTCAAGCACGAGCACAGGTCTATATCCGAATAATAACCCGCTGTACGCACGTAGTTCTTTCGGAACACCTAGCTGTTTACCGGAAGAACAAACATGACCGAATGACAGTCGGTAGCATATCGCTTTGTTAACATTTTTATGGTGTTTGAACTTTGGAAAAATGGAATAACTTTTAAATTTACTATGAATGAACTAACCATTTCTCTTTGTTGCTGTTTGTACTTGCTGAACGCTTCACTGGATGCACAATTGTATATTTCTATTGAAAGCTCTGTAGACGCGGTATACACAAAAATACAGGTAAGAATCGATGAGTATTGTTCAGCCTCTCGAACTGCGCACGTTTCGCGTCGCGAGTACAGATATACAATGACGACCAATATAACTAATCCGCGTTTTATACCTGCTGTGGGACTTGATTTTCTGGAGAAACAATTACAAATATGTCAGCTGTATGGGGATATGAAGTGGGAACGTTTCAAAACATTTTTTAACACATTGTTTTTTTTTTTATTACAAGTTCAAAAGCTTTTTATCTTCGTAGTTCTGGTTTAATGCTACAGGGGGGACTTCCCACCAGTGCGAAGGTCCACTCGTCCGAAGGTTCATCAGTCCAATAGAAAAAGTTCGAGGCGGAGAATTCGAGTTAACCCGGATCCGAAGCTCAACCTGTCTGGAGGTTCACCAGTCCGACAAAAAAAGCAGGAGGGGAGGATTGGGGTGTATCCAGATTCGAATGTCAACTAGTCCGAAGGCGACCAATCCGAAGGCCCACTAGTCCGAAGGTTCATCAGTCCGACAGAAAAAGATGTAGACGAAGGATTGGGGTTGATCCGAATCCCTCTTTTAGCCTTCAGTAGCAGATTTATTAGAAGGTGGACCGTTCCCGCCGTACCCTACCTGAGTTTCGTGTGATTTGTCCTTTAGCGTATTTTTTAAATTAAATCAAATATTCTCTAGGATTTATCAACTGCATTATGCACATAACGGACTAATTCATGTACCACGTGATAACGTTTGTGCGGTACTGGTATCTCCAATGGTAATAGAATGGAACTCTAGGTAATCTTCCCGCTGAAATGACGATACCGCTAGCGTCATTCCATCCATAATGGAAACAATAGTCCCGCCGTATGCTATCGGGTATCACGTGGTACATGAATTAGTCCGTTAGAACCAATATATAGTGTAAAACACCCTGTAAAATGCAATATATCTAGCTATTAGCATATTATAAATATAAGCATATCTAATGAAAAATAATCTCGAGAAAATGAACTAATATTTCGTTCATCGGGTGAAAAAATATTTCGAGAAAACGAAGTAATAATAAATACTTCCTTTTCTCTCGAATGGATCGTGCAGATGATTGATCCTTTTCTCACATTTGTTCTTATTCATCATGATGTATATCGTCACTTCCAATCAAAGGGAGGCAACTTAAAAATTATTAACATAAACATACGCAGTTAACCCTGAACTTCCGGTTGAACTTGTCTCCTGACTAGGAAGATGTAAGAAAATATCTGCCAGGACGATAAGTCGAATTCCTGGTCCAAAGGCTAATTTAAGCATGTTTCAACTTCAGATTGCCTAATTGTAAAAACTATGCAGCCTGGTCAGAATCGGCCGAGCATTGTGCTAGATGCATTATATTTCGACCGAACATTATGGAATATGTCATATGTGATTTTAATATATCTGAAATATACATAGATGTAAGATAAAGTCAAGATTTAATTTGCACATATGGTAACAAAAAGTCTCAAATAATATATGCTTGAAATTGACATTTTGTACTTAGTTAAACGGTGGAACACTGTTCGGCAAAGTAACAATCATGTTATCATTAGAATTTTTAAGATTTCAAAATGAATTGTTGAACATTACTTTAAAAAGATTTAGCTTCGTCAACATTGTAATCTAAACAAAGGTAATTCACTAATATACAAACCAGACGTCTACCGTAGGCAGCGGGCCTGTAATAGTGTAAATACTATATATATATATATATATATATATAAGTGTGTGTGTGTGTGTGTGTGTGTTGTGTGTGTGTGTGTGTATATAATAGTGTATATGACCTTATAATACTTTCTGTTGTATACTGCCATCATTCTTATACCATGTAAATATACTCTTATAACATAACAACTACTTTCTGTCCAGACAACTGGTGCATACAACCACCTTCAACTTGGTATCTATTTTTAACTTATATTCATATCCATTGTACTGATTTTACCATTACCAACGAACACACTAACCAAACCCAATCTGTTACTACATCTATTCGCATCTCACCATTCAAAGCAAGAAAACTAAGAAAAGTGATGCAACACCCATATACAGCATACTTTTGCTGTCACATCATACATATTTTAAACTTTTGCATTAAGTCTTGACGCCCCCACTGTATTGTTGTCCGAAGTATATTTTTCATGGCATGCCTTATCATATCATGAATGTGTTGATATTACATGTTAACCATGTGAACTTAGTTTTCATATATAGAATTATCGTATATTGTGTTCATTGTATGTATCATTTACACACTGAATCATAATGACTTACCATATTCAATGTTTATACTTTTTTAACTTATGTAATAAAAATGCCTTGTACATCATGTACACGTATTTCGCTTCATTCTCACATAGCAATATGTTCATTTTGTTTGGATGCAAGACAAAAGCTAAGATTTGATTAAGTAGTAACTATTTTTATTATCAAAAACATATATAACCATATACAGCATATGCTTGGTTTTGCAAATTATTTTTGCATCGCTTCAAATTAAATAATGTTTCGATCAAAGTATATTGCTGAATTTAAGTCTATAACGATACCCCAAGTATTTTGATTTACAGATAGATATAAATATTTACTAAGCGCGATTTATTATTTTTACAAATTACATAGACATTGACTAAAAGTCGGCATGACAATGTTTATAACAAGTGCAGTTTCATAATTAAGTTGTAAACAAATTTAGATTCCTAAAAGGTCTTATTTGCACATTTGTAGATTGTTGGTTTAACCTACCCCCCATTTTCACTTCCACGCACAAAACCGGAAGTGCCGTTTGTTTGTAAACAATATCACGTGTTAAATACCTGTATACGATACTGTTGGTTTACAGTTTTCATCAGTTAAAATAACTTATTTCTCATAGGAAAGCAAGTGTTCTATTTGTCATTGTCTAGCAACCATTTTTGAGAATTTTGTATTTTTGTCTCAATACATTTTAAAATTTTTATGTATCACTTCTCACAAATGATAGTACATATTTAAAAAAAAAAAATTATCTCATGAAAGATCATGTTCGCGTACGGACCCCAACTCTTTACTTTCATTGGACCACGCCAAACAATATAAATCGGTTGATGAAACATAATCAGGACTTCATGAAGAATGTCGGGTTTACAGGTATACGTAAATCTGATTTTCTTTTTATATAAAACTGTTGGATGAAACCTGTTGAGCCAACATTGGGGCCTGTGTATTGCAATTTAAACATGTTTACCACTATTTGTATATGAATATCACACTGGACTTGACCGATTTTCACACAATATAAAGGAATATAAATTTTTTTATGCCGGTGTATTGCTCTTATTGGCTAAGGTACATCAAGTACAAGTAGTAAAATTTGAAATAATCGAAATAATGTTTTTGGTCAACACAGTTAATGCTCCTTTAAATGATATTTAAGTGAGCCATATTCTTAACTATAAATACTTTACTAGTTAAATGTAATTTTTCATTACATATTCCAAAAGTCTATCGATTTCTCTACCACTATTCAATATGTTCTTCCGGGTTTTCACGAGTATCCAATGAAATCCTTTCAATTTAAGCTTATTGCCTGCTGTTTAAGTCACCAAGATCATTTGGGCATGTTAGGTATACTTTAAATAAAATTTAACAATATCGAAATTCTTCTTCACGTTCTTGTCATCCATTTTGTAGTAAAACCAAATAATGATTATTTTTTATGATGTCATCGCTGATGACGTGAAATACGTTTTGACGTCACAAGTCTTAGGTTTTTTAATCATAAACTACAAATTAATTCCCATTTAATATCAATCGTTGGTCGAAATTAAACAGAAAATATGTGACAATGTTTCTTACCTGTACTTTTTAAAAAAATTGTACATAGGTTAAGAAACAATTTTTTTTAAAAGTAACACTTGGCGTTGGTCTTAATTAAGAACCTGACACATCAATTTCTTATTATTCAGATATTTTGATATTTCAAATACCGGAATGTTTAACATGACAAGAACGAGATCTGTTTGATATAAACATGTATAAACATAAATATCAAAATTTAACTGGGCACAAAAAAATATCCTTTCATTTTACAATTTACTAAATGTTCTGTCAAAAATTTATGTCATATTTTAACTGATCAATTCAAAATCTGACAAATAGCTTCTGGGATCATCTAGCACTGCAAATTATCCAACGTGTTTACGGCATTTTACCTTGTGTGGTTTGACTGTTGGCGAAACTAAGGGGCCCTTAAATAAAAGAGTATCTGGCCATCGATTCGAAATATATCAGAATACTCTTCGACATTTAACTGTTTTCCACTTGTATGAGAGTGCGTATTGAAAAATATGATACATGTGTATCCCCTAACCGTGAAGAAGATTAACAACTTGGCACTGCCATCGATGTAACGATAATATCCAAAGTGTGGCAATCATTTAGCCCCACTGTGTAATGGTTAATGTGATGGAACGTTTTTTATTCTAACGTTGACGTAAACGAAGTCACAAACAATGTTACAACCGATCCCTACATACATGATGTCACCAACTTACGTTAACGTCATCAATCAGCAAACTTTATTCTGTTCCTTTTACAAAATATGAATAAACTTTTTCAAGAAGCAAGAATGAATGTCGGGCTTCACCCAGAATACATTGACTCCAATAATACGTATCACAGGCTGTGAGCCTTTCGCGTTTCAAACGATGACTGTTCTAAACAAAACGTCTTTTCCTTAAACTTAAATGTTAAAGCCAACGCATTAAAAAACAATTGCCAATGGTCTAAATACAAAAAAGTTTGGTCCTGTATTCCAACATATGTTCTAAAGAGCACGCCTTGCATTTCATATAGCTTATACATGCAACGCACAAGCTATTCACTTACAAAACAGGTTTTGCAGTCTAGACATCAACCATTTCTACACAACAATATCACATGTTCAGTGCTTCATCCCCTTCAAATACAATAATCGGGGCATGTTTTTATCCCTATTGTTGAAAATGGAAGCTCAAAAAATTATTGGTTACCGGGAAGCCCGTTCCTTTAATTGGCGTCAGAATTTCAGTAGTTAATCGAAATTTGACGATGGGGCAAACATGAAGACGTAGAACCAGATACTTTGTCTTGGCTCAACATACATGGTTGATAAAATCTCGTAACCGAAAACTTAAAATGACTAGGAAATCTCGTTTTCCCTCTGTATTCAATGAGCCAGTATAACTGAACTGGATAGGTTACTGACCAATATGTACTTTAGCAGACAAAGCCTCAAATAATATAGTAATTTAAGGCACATTACATAAATTGTCCATTAGAAGATCTTATACGAATTCTGGAAATTACTACACACGTAGCTCACTTTCAAAGGACGAGATTCTTCAAAATAACGTGTCGTATTACACTCTGGGAGAACCGATTTCGAGCTACCACATTTTGTACTGGATACCTAAATTTTCATATAAGCAAAGACACATAGCAGGATCCAGCAAATGACCAATCCTTTATCTTTAATTTTACCTTATATTGCCAGCTGTTAAGAAACTTCAAAAATACTGTACAGTTTATTCCAGAAGCGGTGTAAATGATGTGGATACTTAAAAATTCTAAACTGCTTTTGGAAAATTTGAAGTGCACACAATTTTTCTCGAATCACGTATCAAACCTTATGATTTCTCAACTCTCTTACACTACTATTCACTTGACTTTTTAGCATCATAGACAATTTTGTAAAGTAAAATTTAAATATCTAGTGAGTTGGATCAGGATATATTTCGTACTCTGATACACATAAGCTGAAGTTGATATAAAAAACATGCTGGAAATACGTTTTGACGTCTTTCAACAAACTGTCGGCATTCCTATGGGAACCAATTGTGCTCCTTTATTGGCCGACCTGTTCCCTTTATTCATACGAAGCAGACTTCATTCAGAAACTGCAAATCAAAAGAAGAAAAATTCGGTGTCCTTTATTGTGACTAGATATATCGACGACGTTTTGTCAATAAAATAATGACAATTTTCAAATGTCAATTGCGATAACCAGCGAACCAGAAATTAAAGATACAACAGAATCATACACACGCTTCATACTTAGACATTTTATTTTTATAAAACACAGAAAAATAGCAATTATTGCTTTAATAAACGCGACGATTTTAACTTTTCCCAATGTTTTCCACATTTAAGTAGTAATACACTGTCACCTGCATATGGGTTTAATTTAATGATCCGAGATGCCAGGGCGTGCACAACACATGAAGATTTCTTACAGATAAACTACTCACTGACAAATTTATTGACACGGTCGAAAACCGCTTTTAATGTCAACGTTCCGCAAATGTTATTTCGACTTAAATACTTGGTTTGGACTACTCTGTTTCATTAAAAATGAGTTGCCTTTTCGTTGGCGGTTGTTGAGACGATACCTGACGAGGCTACACTCCCCGTGTTTAATGGACTTGACTGTGGACTCATAACGGGTGTGACCGATCAGGGGTTGCTTAACTGGCCAAAACCTCATCCCACCTCTTTGTTTCCAGAGGTCCGTATGCCCATTTTTGCCGGAATTTGTATCTATCCCATCCAATTATACTTTGGTATCTGAGATTTTTATATATTTATGCCCAAAGTGGCTTAAATATCCCAATTTACGGTAATACACATACATTAATATTTGTAAAATTGTAGGGAGCGGAGAGAAAAGTGTGTGTGTGTGTGTGTGTGTGTGTGTGTGTGTGTGTGTGTGTGTGTTAAGGGAAAAAGTGTAGAGCATCACAATTTTCTATTTATATTTGCTTTATTCCGTTAGCGCTTTCTAGTATTAATAGAAAACTGCGATGTTCTACATTTTTCTTAACATATTTATCGCTGTGGCAAGAACATATGTGTGTGGAAACTATATATAAATGATCCAAATGAACCATTTGTCAAAAGAATCTGAAATGAGCTCTGTTACGACCAAGGTGTAACCTAAAGCTAAAACTAATCTCTTAGCGGGTAATATGAAACGATATAAAGTGAAAACCATGAGGATATTGATTTGGAATCAGGGAAACTTTACAATATATATCAGTACGTGTTTTCTAAAATAGAGGGTCTATCTATGCTTTACCTTGACCTTCCCGGTGTTTCGCCAACAGAGCAAAATTTTGCGAACGGATAGCAACGTTTCAATTCTAAACTCTTCGCAAGTTAAGATAGTCATCTTTTGAACAGTCATCTGCGTTTATTCTTACACTGATTTAGCATTTAAGCGTCATAAGCATTTGGGTTAGGTCCTTTTTTGCAAAATTCTAAATTTGAAAATATGTTTATGATATAACAGCTCATCCTGGGCGCTCCTTCTCAAGTTCGAGACAAAGACTCCTAATTTATAATTAAACTCAGACTATACATACAAAATATGTAAAAAAAAAAAAAAGCAAAAAAAGACAATAGGTGATAATTGCTATCTAAAGTCAAGTAATTAAGATAAAATGTTTACAATCCGAATACAAACGAGGATCGTCAGATGTCAGCGACGGGTAATTACCTTTTAGCTCTGCTCTGACTAAAGTTAAATGCCTAACTTGCCTACGTTGGATTTAGTAAATGAAAAGGAGAGGAAATAAAATACAAAGTAGAAAATTAGCTAACAATAGATGAACGAACGTGTTATATGATCAGAGTAGTATTTCTATGGGATATCTCGAGCAGTTTATTGGCCCAAATAGACGACATATATCGTGAGTAATTATTTTATGATAACATTTGTATCCCATAATGCATCATAAATAATTTTCAGTCACATATGCGTCCTAATTCAACATGGTTGACCGAAATAGAACCCACTGCGTAATTTGACCTCACAGGTCACGTTACTATATATAGCAATTCACACCTTCAAAAGGGCACTGATTATGACTAATGGCTTAAAAGTACAGTTGCATACTTCTAGGGTTATAGGCTTCTAATATATATATATATATATATATATATATATATATATATATATATATATATATATATATATAAAGGAAATATGATACACTCATGTGTATATGGCAAAACAAAAGTAAAAGCTATAAATAAAACGTTTCTTACGAAAACTTGTGAAAATGCGTGAATTAATGCTGTGGATACAAGGATTTCTAATATATAAATAGCTGAAATCGTCATTTTAATCGGTTATTTATAGAAGAAATATATTGAAATTTTAAAACAGACCTATCAAGCAAGCTCAATGTCTTATCTGAGAGCAAACCATTAAAGAGGTATTTTAAATCTGAGAACCCTTGTAGATTAACTAGAGATATGCTGGATTAACCATCTTGATTAAATTTCTATGGGAGCAGCAGAGGGAAAATAATATCTATAAACTATAATTATAATATTATTGTTATTTTATAGACATCTTATTTTCTCAAGTATACATGAAAGCTATCTAAATGACTTCTAGATCCAAAACCCACATCGCATCATATGTAAAATATATGATAATCCAATTAAAGTCAACAACAAAGTAATAAACAAATATATTTATTATTAACAACATGTTCAATCTAACAATACCACATGAATATATATAATTAACCTATCACGAAATGCCTGACACGTGGCTCTCCATGTGCGTTTTTGACGTCATTCGATTGTGACGTCATAATGGAAACGTTTGCCAACTTGGAAAAAGCTGGGAGCTAACAGCTGTTTGACAATTTGAAGTATAAAATTGTGTTATCACCCTTTCATGCAAATCGCAAATTAAACATGGGGGATTAGATACAAATGCTTATATGTTTAGAAGTTGTATCAAATAGGTCAAATACAGATGTAAAGCAGCTGTCACCTCCAACCTAGATGGGAACCTTTGTTGCCAATACATCCTGAAACAAACCACTTTCTGTCTGTGCTAATTGTCTCTGAGCATTTTAAAGAACATAAGGGGAGGTATGAATGTATCTTGTGTAACATTTGATGACCATCTACCAAGTGTTTGAATTAAATGAGCCTCTAGACGGGCTTCATCAGCTGAAGTAGCTGCACCGATTGAAAAAGAATGTCATTGTATGATTCACTAGATAAACCTAACTTGTCCAGTAAAATTTTGATATGTGAAATAAAGAATTTTCTACTCAAAGGTTGAATATCCCCAGAAATGAAAAATTCACTCTGTCTGAAGCGAATACACAGACTCGCTTAACTGATTGTATTTCTATATAGACAAAACAGGACCGATATCATATCCTGTTCTAAAAAGGGGAATCGAAATACCTTGTCGAAAAGGATCAGTTTTTGACTTTTCTGGATCAAATTGACCTATTACAGTGAATTCAGCACATCTTAAAAATCTAAAAAATGCTGTTGTACAAGCAGCTTCTTAATGATACTATTATATATATATATATATATATATATATATATATATATATATATATATATATATATATATAATATATATATATATATATATATATATATATATATATATATTAGAAATAAAAAGTCCTTGGTACAGTAGAAATAGTAGAAAAATTATTATTCAGAACAACACATTCTTTTGATCATCATTGATCTTCTGTTAGCGCTTTCAGCTATAGCAGCTCTTCAGACAGAGTAAAACGTTGTCAAGTGACAACGATTATTAATTATGACGTTATCGTCATAGTAACGTTCAGTGGTAGCTATTGCAGTTGGAAAATGTTAAAGTCATTTCCTGTTTAGTTTCGGATTAAAACGTTTGATAAAATAGTCTTCTTTGGCTTTTCTTAAATGCTACATGTCTAGCAGAGGTGAACATACTGTCCCCTATATTCCAGAATAGAGTCCCTCAGAAATGAAATATTGGATCCATATACTAGAGTCAAATAATTCACTCATCTTAAAAATATACAATGCAACTGAAAAAAACAACTCTTGGATAATAAATATGACAAATCGTATTTCAAAACTTTCCATTTAATTAAACTAAACCCTTTTAATATTAAAACTTACCTTACACACACCTAAGAAAGAACTAAGGATACAAAAGCAAGAACTGATATCAATGAAAAAAATACACTTCTTTATATTAATATAAAAACATAATATAGGACCCCTATATGTTGATCTCTGCATATCCAAATGTGATAGATCAACATTATGTAAGTTAGGAATAAATGCTCACACTTTGTCAGTTAAAAGAGGGCGTTATTTAAATATACAAAAGCAGGATCTTTTGCAATAATGGGGATGTTGAAGACGAATTGCATTTTCTTTTAAAATGTCCTGCTTATATATACTTCAGAGATAATCTCATAAAAAAATAATAATGTATATTTGAACAATAAATTACTTTGATATCATACAATCTTATGACTTTAATTGTAAATAATAATTCCACACTAGCAATAAAAATTGACGTGAACTACATAAATGAATGCTTGTTGATTAGAAACACATTACTGAAAGACACATGATTTGTCTCATACTTGTCTCATCCACTTTCACTCCTTCATTGTACATATTTCATTGTGGTTTGCTCGTATTTTGTTGCCAAAACCATTTATTGTTAGTGCTAGTAATAGAGTTATCTAATCTTAGCGCCTATAATACATTTTTTCCCAAATACATTTATCATTTTCTCCCACACTTGTCCGTAAAAGACAATGATTACCCTGAAAAGACAGCTCACATGCCGTATGACGCCACAGTACAATTTGTGGCGTAAATGTCTTTGCCTTATAGAATAGGATACAGTGCTTAGTTATATCAGATTTTATTAGCATGGATCTACATAAACTTAAAGTGTATATGTATACTCATATATTTAAAACAAAAATCACATGGAAGAAAAATAATCAAACATGGGATACGGAAATTTCCGTCCTCGTGATAAGAATCTGAATGTCCAATCTTCGAAAGACGCCCGGACTGGACAAATAGATTCTTACCACTCGGGTGGAGATGTTCTTATCCACTCCATACACCCCTGTAAGATTATATTATTCTTAATCCTCTTTACTGTTGATATTTTAAAACATTTTCATAGAAATAATGATTGTTCTTATAAGATGAAAAGATGGTTTTGATTTATTGTCTATTGAAATAATATAATATAAATATTTGATAATCATAAATCAATATTAGATCCACCACCATTTGTGTTAGTATATTGAAATCATACACATTTTATTTAAACTTATGCTTTAGTAACAAAAACACTTATCTTGATATAATAGCAATGATATTTAAAACAATATTATGTAAAAATAAATATTTGATTTGTTTATTGACTCTGGCAATTTGGTTGTGTGTTTTAACGAGGCGTTCCAGAATGTAAAAGGACCAGGTTCACGCAGAATAATTTTCAAGTCATAGCTCGACCAACTCTAACATTTCACCGCGTCTGACATCTGACATCTTTGTCCACCATGACTCCTTTTAGCCCTGGGAGAGTGTTGTTCAGGATACAAGTAGCTCCATCTTTCGACTCTAATGAAAGCTCCCTTGTATCAACATAACTTGAATGCCTCTGATAGTTAGTTTTACCCTAACCAGATTGGATACCTCGGGATGTGTCCTTGTCCAGAAAACATTGCTTAAGTGAATTGGGCAGGAGAACCTGTTGTCAAAATGACCCAATAGTGTATGTATCAAAATACACAATGACTACAGAAAGATGGCTTCAGAATAACATTTTTCCTTAACGTTAATTTACAAATTGAGGTTATATTTTAATCTTTCCTTTATTCATAGCTCGCTCAACATTTCCAGCCCTGCTATAATACTCATTGTTAAGCCCTATCCCACCTTTTGATTTCCAGAGGTCCGTGTTTGTCAAATATTCATCATATCTGTATATGTATCCTGGACATCCTGAAGATTAATACTTTGGTATCTGTAGTTTGAATAATTGTCCTGGACATCCTGAAGATTTATACTTTAGTATCTTTGATGTGTATATTGTATCCTGGATATCCTGAAGATTTATACTTTGGTATCTGTAATTTGTATATTGTATCCTGGACATCCTGAAGATTTATTCTTTGGTATCTGTGATTTGTATATGTATTCTGGACATCTTGAAGATTTATACTTTGGTATCTGTGATTTGTATATGTATCCTGGACATCCTGAAGATTTAAACTTTGGTATCTGTGGTTTGTATAATTAATAATTTATACATAATATTTTAAAGGTTATGACGAGAGATGCTAATCTAATGAGACAGAACGGACCAGCTATATTTGCTCCAGCAAAACATATGATGGGTGTTCCAGAGATAGCTGATATTATCAGCGCACAAACATATGATTGGTGTTCCAGAGATAGCAGATATTTTCAGCGCACAAACATATGATTGGTGTTGGTGTTCCAGATATAGCTGATATTATTAAAAAATGATAAAAAACGAAAATCCCAGCTTGAAAACACAAGAATGTTGTAAAATGGCCGAGTGTATAGACTGACGAAGAACCAATATTTTCAAGTGCATTGTACCTTTTACAGGATGTATGCAAAATAAAATATAAAAGTCAAGTAAAAAAAGTTTGTTTTCTGTAATCTGTATTCTGAAAGCTGAAAGGCGTGGTACGTAAAAGAACCTTGAGCTGGTGCAATCTTAATGTGCAAAAGTGCAAAATTCTTGACGGGATGTAAAACAGTAAACAGAAAAAAAACAAGTTAACAATAAAACATTATGGTTGGGATGGGAATCGTAGTAATTTTCACGAAAACTGACTACTTCTAAAAGGTTGGGACCACAATCACTACAAGCGATTTTTGCTGTAACCAATAAACTGGTCTTAACATAAGAATTGATAAAATATGTGGTGGCGGTAGGATTCTTTTACAACTTTTTAAAGGTAGGACCCAGAATGATTCCGAAGGATAACTGAATTGTAGTCGTCTCAACCCGAGGAACATTGAATATATGGTATCAAAGTGGGATCTCAATAGTTTTCAAGATAATTTTACCAAAGATGGGGGGATAAGGCTCAGAAAGATCCCAGATATATTTCACCTATGCCCTATTTAACTTGTCTGACACGAAGAATTGAAAATATCTGGTTTTGGGTAAAATATTTCAATTACATGTAATTGAAGATATTTGACTATTTCTATTTATTAATAATGTCCTTCCAAGCAGCCAGTTTACCGCAGTCGCTTGTCGGCGGTGGGACAGATTAAGTCTAACTCGACCTATATACTTTTATTATTCTAACACATTGTAACAATGTTACTTAAATAAAACAGAGAAACACAAAACAAAATGTTCTTGAACTTCCTATACGTTTTAATATTTCAATTGCAATCATGTTCCGTTCGTTCGTCGACTGTTAGAATTTTTTCTTAGAAATCAAAATTATTTGTAAAGAAACCAGCCGATCAACCAATATGGTTGTTGTAACTATAAATAGAACATAGGGATCTAGTTTTTGGCCTTTATCTACAGTTAGAGAAGAACGTGTTACTTCAAAATGTTAAGATAACAAACATCTCATCTTTTGATAGGAATATTTACATTGTATTTCTAGGAGTTATTCCCCTTCGATTGCTAAATTTGTCCTTTTGGGCCAGTTAATCGATTATCTCAGCAACAATCAAGATTAGAAAAAGAGTAACGAATGATAATAACACCCCTATGGGGATTATATTTCATTATAATTTGCAGTCAAAGCCAATACCGCGAAATAATGTATCCATGAATATAATATCTTAATAAATAAATACGTAACCAATCAAAATGATAAAAATCATTTCCAATCATATATAAACATACATCGTATATACAAATCACAAAATGTTTATTAGACGGATTTGGTTATGCATTTAGATTTATTATTTGGACTTTCTCTTTAGAAAATAATGTTTTAAATTGGAGATCAACTAATGAAGACTAATTGACAGAAACGGTCGTCTTGAGCATTAAAACTTTGGTATTATGTTTATAATATTTATTAGCTTTACTTCAAAATTCAATAAATGCACTCCTGTAACATTCGTTATTCATTATTGTTTGGTTTCGGAAACAATCTTGGGCGAAATATAATACCCGCGAAGTAAGTCACATTCAGAAAATTGTCAAAATCTTTCCCCTTTGAAATTCAACAACTTTACAGAATATCAAGAGACACCCTTCCTAATATGTTGACTCCAGCAAAATATGGTAACTTTCGTTGCTTTTTTGTGTGCATTTATCAAATGTACGGTTGAAAAAATAACCTTCTTTCATATTTCTTAGTCTAAAAGTATATAAGTTTGTATTTGTCTGTAAGAGCGTCTATAGTCGATACACAGAAATCTCAAAACGCCGAAACCATATTAGTGCTTTATCATCTTCGTGCGTAAGGCCGAAGGTATCTTTCAAGATAAATTGTAATCGGTTCTTTTACCACTATCAAAAATTTACCACCACCATGTAACTAAAAACGTATTGTGTCCGTCAAAAACACCAAAACATTCAAAATTAAACATAACGATTCTAATTTAGGTTATAACTGGGGTGACAGCAAAGTTAATTGTCAGCACAAAATACTAGACTCTATAGTATTGCATGGAATCAGGGCGAGGCAAAATGTTTAACTGTCACGCCACCTCTTTAAGGAAGTCAGTATTGTTTTGGTTTTTGATATAACCAGGATGTGTTAGTTTATTCTGGTAGACCTTTATGTACTAAGTATACCAATTAGGCATCCATAAATGTATGTGTAATTGAAAGTAAAACATAAAAAAGGTTTTTACTCTACACACGCGTGTATTAAAATAAAGAAGATCGATTATAAAACGTTAAAGTTCAAACAGGAAGGGAACATCACTGTCGCCATCTTAATCCTTTACGTCATAATCATTGTTACTGACGATCATAATCTTGTACATCCTTAATGATAATTAATGTTTAATTTATTACTATGAAATACGGTTTTCAACTGAAGTCATCGTAGCGGAACAAATTGATATATGAGTGCTTGTCATTGTCGAGAGGTGTACAGATAATGCTGTACATTATGTGAGTGGAGGGCTGTAAGCGGTATTACAAAAGGAAATTCTCGCCCATTTGGAGCGGAATATGTTATTTAAAGGGATATCATTTCTACCTTTTCTATCGGTTATCACTCTTTTTACCACGGATGGTTCCCATGGCAATGGTATGTATTCTTATATAGTTTTTGATCGATATTTATATCAACAGTTGATTGATTGAAATATGGTCTAACATGAATGCTATATTTTGAGAAAATGTGGTTTAAAATAAAGGTTTTCTTTAAATTTCATTACGATATTGATGCAGTACACAGATACATACACATACATATACATGTACATAAATGTAAATTATATAATATAGAAACATACCATATATTGGTTTAAATGAATGCAATGGACTTGGTTTGCGGTTCTAAATTTTTAACATGATACGTTAAGAAATACCATCATTCTAATCTAGATAATAATAATTTAGCTGGTTATAAAGAATAAGAAATCAATATAAAAATGAGTTAAAATTCAAATCTTAATGCGACTTTTCCTTTCTCATGAATGTAATGAATGCACACTTATCAACATGCTACATTTTGTACATTTGTATCTAAATTCAAATAGTTAAAACATGTCAAAGTATTGCGTGTATATCAATCTATAAACTGGTTATATGTCTTGGAATCCGTGTGGTCAAAACATTCAATAGTAATCATGGAAGTGTATTTTTTCAGATTCAAGTACTTCCGTTTCTTATGGCTAAATCAGTTGGATTTAAACACATAGAACTCAATTAAAGGTTCTGATAATAATGAATATTAATTACAATTTCCATCTTTTGACAGAAAACATGACAGTATCACATTCCCTGTAGTTTAACCCTGTATTTTAACCAAATAAAGGTCAATCTTATAGCAATTCATATAATTATGATAATGGTGTCTCATTAAGAATTTGAACTTGTCGAATAAATATTCCACAATTTATTTCCTACTATATAAAATATGCAAGAACGGAAAACAGACTCGGACGTTTTGTTCGTCAAGGGTATACAGACACAATGATACTGGACGGAATAAATCGTTTCTTATATCCTAAATGATTAAGATTGAAATTCATGTGTATATCAAAGTAAAATCGTGTAGATATAACGGACATTTAACTCTGTAAATGTCAAAGCACGTGAACAGAAAATGAAATATGTAACCCTACCTGTATATACATGCTTTTTCTTATCACTTACATTCCTATGACCGTCGCAGAACTCGGAAATGATATGTTTAACACGCATTGTCTTGAGCTATGATAATCCATTACAGTAAACCAGGGACAAGTTAAAATAGTGAAATGTGTCATATATATATATATATATATATATATATATATATATATATATATATATATATATATATATATATATATATATATATATTTTCTCCCTTAAGTCCGAAAATAAATATTATCTTTTCTAATCATAAATAACAAAAACACAAATATAGGATGTGTAGCTCGTTATATTTTATGTATATATATATGTGTGTGTGTGTGTGTGTGTGTGTGTGTGTGTGTGTATGTGTGTGTGTGTGTGTGTGTGTGTGTGTGTGTGTGTGCTTTATGAATGATTTATTTACGCAGAAAGTACACACGGGTGTCGGATCTAAACAAACATTCTGATGCAAGTCATAAAACTAATTATATAAAGCACGAAATTGAATAATAACATGAAAAAAATGGTGATAACCTGTCCCTACGTCAGGAAAATAAAATGATATGAATTATATGAATAAGAAAAACGTATACTTATGCACGCACACATACACATAGACCCCCACACAATAAACCGGAACACGAATGACACAAGGGGTTGAACTTTGTCCGAAACATTGTAATTACTTATTAATAATACCTAATTTAATGCCTAGAATATTAAATAGATGTAAGGAGACTTTTTCTATAGTTTTAAGAATACACATAAATTTAATTTTAAGAATATATATATATATATATATATATATATATATATATATATATATATATATATATATATATATATATATATATATATATATGTGACGTCATGTTATGAATGAGGTTACATCGATGCGTGACGTCACAAGAGGAACTTCATTTATAGCTGATATAAATGTCGTCTAGATTAACACTGAGTCTATGGGCGATTGCTACGGTAAATGTAAATATATAAATCAGATTTCACGAGTGCTAGTTTTACATTAACGGAAATACTAAAATTAAATCAATTAATAACATTAAATAGTTATTCAATATTTTATCCAAGGATATATTTTCTGTAATATTATATCAAACAGATACTAATTCAAAGAAAATGATCTATGTAATTTTATTTTATGTAGCGTTTGAGCCCAAAATATGACGGAATAAACTCCCTTTTTCAGATGTTGTTGAAAAATACCTATTATGTAAAACAGAATTTTCAATACTCCAAAATGGATAAAAGAGTATTTTACATATTTTTATTTCTCTTATTTTATATATATATAAATGAGACCACAGTAGCCATTTTCCGTTCTGTTTATCATATAACATTAGCAGCATGCATGTCCTATTATTTGTCTTGTATAAGGGCTTGGGGTTTAATTTTGAAATAAGCAGTATAAGTTTGCAATTCTGAAATCGCTAGAGTTGATTTAAAGTCTGTTGGAGAACAGTTGACCCATGATGGTTTTTCTTCTTTGTTAATGTTACAATATTTTTTGATAAACCGGTAACACTAGCAACGGAAACTTTTACAGATCTGTACACATTTACTCAAAATGCAGTGACCTTTATGCAAATGGCGAGTTCTAAAGATGCTAATTTCATGACTGTGTCATGTTGTAAATTTTAAATTTATTAGGTGCATGTAAATACCAAATTTCTCAAGAAATTCAAAATTTACAATATGACAACTGAATGAACATTGAACGTAAGCATTGATATTGAAAATAACGTTTGACATTTTCGGTCCAACAATAGTAACACTAGCACAAGTGTAACATTAGCAACATATGTCCTCTTTATTTCATATGTGTAACATAAACATGGACAGAATTATTTCAGTGGGACACATTCCGTTCATGTAACATTAGCACTCGTGAAATCTGCCATATATATATATATATATATATATATATATATATATATATTATATATATATATATATATATATATATATATATATATATATATATATATATATATATATGTATATATATATTCCATTGCATATACGTGAAATGTGTCCCGAAACTTCCTGAATGGGTTACAGTTAGTGATAGAGAAAACGTATGTAATGAAAAATGGCGTTTAACTTGAACATTTCCAAAATGTGTATAGCTTAAAATATGGCTCACTTAAGTGATATTTAATGTGTATGCATTAAAAGTTATATACCAAACAATTGTTATGAAACACTCTTTAACATGATATATCCCTTAGTCTGACATGTAGCATGTACTTTGACAACCAGAATGTTCAAAGATGCATACATTTTGTCTTATTTCGAAATCATAAAACAAAATCGTTTTAACCCACTGTTTATATGAAGGAAGACCGTAATCGTTTTAACCCACCGTATATGTGAGTGTTACTTATTGTTGTTTTTGTTGTTGTTGTTGTTTAACGTCAACTCAAGAATCTTTCACTCATATGGAGACGTTACCAAATGCCTGTGAAGGGCTTCAAATTTTATTCGTTGCTCGGCAGTGACGGCCATTGAACATTGAGGGTTCTTTAAGTGCCGACACCTACTGTGACATGGAACCTCAGTTTTCACTGTCTCATCGAATGTCACTTAATTAAAACCATGATAAGTCTAACGAATACGTTATAAAAGTACAGGAAATGCGAAAACGGAAATACATTTAATGTCGATTGTAATTGTTTTCGAATTTCCGGGACTTTGTGACATTTTGATGAAGCTTACACGAGATGTCAGAATTTGAAGTAATGATCTGTCCAACGCCATACATGCAGTATTAACGAGGACGCCTTCCTTACATTATCTTCAGTAAACCCTACAGCTACAAACGTGTACAGCTACAAACGTGTACAGCTATACAGAAAGGCTCACAGCCGTAATTCTGCATAATGTTACTTTACTGATCCAATGAATTTTTATTTGATTAATCTAGCATTAATAAACACACACAATCACAATATATATATATATATATATATATATATATATATATATATATATATATAATATATATATATATATATATATATATATATATAATATTATTATAATATATCTAATATTATCTCGGTATCTCTTCACATCCAATTCATACAAACATCCGAATACCATCACAAAAAAGAGGATAGTTACCCATTAAAGATTTGAAAATCAGGGGTGAAATTACTCATTGAAAATGAAAGTTTCAAATTGTAATAGTGACAATTTATATAGAATTATGTAAAACACCCTTTAAATATCGAAAAATACCTTTTAAGAACTTTTGCTTTACCCTTTAAATTTTATTTCTGAGAGAGAAATACCTTTTATCTGAAAATCTTATCTGGAGCTCTGCATATATGTGTATATAATTAATTATTATAATTGCACAAGTGATAATTTATTTGCCAATAGGTTCAGATTTCTATTCAGTAACTTCGTTAATTTGAAATGTGTCAATATTTATCACCAGAGAGAGAGAGAGAGAGAGAGAGAGAGAGAGAGAGAGAGAGAGAGAGAGAGAGAGAGAGAGAGAGAGAGAGAGAGAGAGAGAGAGAGAGAAAGAGAGAGAATCTGTGCGTGTGTGTGTGTGTCTGTGTGTGTGTGTGTCCCTATGTCAGTATGTGTTCAAGACAATTTTTTCGATCAACAGGCAATTATTATTTGTTGTAATTACATTCAATGTTTGCAAATGTTTCACCATCACTGCCAAGTGCTGGCAGGGGGACTATAAATCTTGGATCCTTCTTCAAAATATTAAAGGAGAGGAGATTGAAACTGGAGACGATTCTATGAAATTCTGTACACAGCGATACTTGGCATTCCATATGACATTACCTCAGTACAGATAATATATATACACAGTAGTATGACATAAATGAGTTTGCAGTATTTATTTTCACTATATATACTTAGTAAATTCGTATTTATTCAATAACTCCTCTAAAATTCATCGTTTTTCCATTTTTCACCAAACATGACTCACATGAAGGCGAGATTTTGGTTCCTACGTATTAGAAATTTTACTGCAATCTTTGTTTCATTTCAGACGTAATTCACTATTTTTCACATAGTAATATTCTAGTAATGTCATTTTGATGTTTATTACATAGTTAATGAATGTATCAGTGACATGATTTATAAACGTTAAGTAGAACGATCAATGTTATAAAGTAATTTATGGATGTATTCTAACGAAAACATCATCAAAATTAGGTAATTACTTAATTATTTAAAACATAATTGCCTTCGATAAACATCTGATGGATGCATGTGATAAGGCATGTTCTAAATCATTTCGACAAAACTTTCCAAACACCGAGCAACGAAAATTTACACATTTAAAAATTATTTTTCATTCGAAACAGAGGTATGTTGCGCCCGTAACTACACGCGTTACGTTCAGATATACATACTAATGCATATTTTTCAAAAGTTATGATACTATAAGATACTTTTTCTATCATATTTTAGGACACTTGATGCCCTTCACGTGGCAGAGAAATTTCAAATAAATGATTAAAGCTGCTTTAAAGGATCTGTCATGATGATGTCCATTTATATACAAAGTTTTTTACGCAAGGGTACATTTATACAAGGGGCCTCCTTGGCCGCGTCGTTAGAGCATTCCGGTTTGACCTATGTAGTCTCACTTCTGGTCAGCGCAAGTTCGAGCAACTAAACCCATTTTGTTAGAAAATTTAGTTAGAGCCGAGCGGTTAAATAATCGCGCTTTACACTATAAAGCCACGACGTACCAAGGCTGATTTTGTGAGAAAGTCGCCAGTATACTTGCGGAAGGCCTGTGGTCTCTTCCAGGTATATTCTAAACTGGTCGTCACTATATACCTGAAAAATGTTAATCAATATGTTGATAATTAATTTTTACAGGTAGAACAAACTGGAATAGGATAGCACAAGAAGAGCTACTTAGGGAATTAAATCGACGTCCGAACACAAATATCGCAAAAAACGTCATACTGTTTGTTGGCGATGGGATGGGTCTTACTACAACTACGGCTGCAAGGATTCTCAGAGGTCAACTGAACGGCCGATCTGGTGAAGAAAATTTACTTGAATTTGAAAAGTTTCCTCATATAGCCCTGGCGAAGGTGAGTTTCGTATGATTTTTAATTCAGTGTCTTCCACGTACATATTTCATTGCAATGAATCTTTGTGCATTTATACAGACACATAGAAAACGATTTTAATGGCAAATCTCCGAAAATTCCTTTTGTGCATCCTTGGGCAGTGCAATAGACTGATACAAATACAAAATTAAAACACTCTTATTTGATATAAAAATGTTATACAAAGTATTTGTAGTATTCCTGTTTTGATCATATATATATATATATATATATATATATCCATTACATGTTATGAACGTTATACTAAAGTTATAATTTTGGCCACAATGTCAAGACAAATGCTTAAGACTATCGTTTCTGTCTACAAAACCAAATTATAAACCTAAATGTACTCCTAAATCCGTGTAAAAATGATGACTATCTTAGCTTTGGAGGATCAAATGGGATCTAATTTTAAAAAAATGTTCCAAAACAGAAAGTTATAATACGGAAACAAGTAATTGTATTTAAATCAACATGATCAAGGGTATTTATATTTAGGCGGTGTGAGAAGAGGCAATGTCGTAAGCTTATGAACGTCCGTGTCTGAGTTGTTAAGAAGTTCCCCACTTGGGTAAGCACGGATTTCAGCACCACCGAAATCTAACAGATTTTTTGTTTAACTTCGGAAAACCAATGTTCTTTTCCTGGATGCATTGTCGTTATTTTCCCTCCACCATTAAAAAATGACAATGACGAAAGAAATGTAACGTTGGAAGTATAGCAACAATACAAAAATAAGAATAAATACGATGTAAAAGTTTAGATTCTAACACTGTAACATAATTATGAACAATAATACTAGTTTATCATTACATTTACTGTTCCGATGTCCGCGTACAATTGCTGGCCATTCCAAGTTTTTATATACCTTTATGTTCTTTGTAAAGCGATTACTGCTATAATTAAACAGGAAACAATGTATTTTTAATTGACAACGTATGACATATCGCGACATCTACCGCCTATTTCTATTTATAGCACAACCACTAAGTTTCTCCATCAGAAATGCATCGTCCAAATTGTTTTTACAATATAATTCCGTTAAAATATTACAGACTCTATGATAACTAACGCTATAATTTTAAATTCTTTATTGCAATCCAGATAGCAATTTCGTTTTGTTTGAATATTGCGTTTGTAACGCAGAGTATTGAAGATGTAAAAAGTATAAATGTCAAAGCGTTAACCGGAAGTTAGTCAATAAACAATATACAATCATGGTCAATATCGGACAAACGTCGATCTTTTGGAATATGCAGAAGTGGGTTCAGATGTCATGGAGGAATTCACATCATGTAACAACAGTGTCTTCGCCGCCTGGACAATTTATATCTATTTCTCGACCGCGTTTTAAGCACTTTTGTTTTGGAAATATATAATTTTCTGATAGAACTATAACATTGAATTGTCCTATTGTCAAACTATTGTCTAACGGTGCATTGTCACAAAGTAGCAATTAATCTTAATCTTAATCTTAATATTTTCATATTATTATCATCGATGTAATGCCAGATATATTGATAGAAATTATGAATTTTTTAGGTGGAATATGTAAAAATTGATTTTATCATCAGGAAAGATCCAATGAAACTATACCTCATTTTGCAGTCTTTTACATTTTGAATTCGATTTAATTTGATGTCCGGATATTGGGACAATAAAAGTAAATCAATTTACGAATTCTGAATACATTTATAAGACATATGATGACTATGTTATCAGATAGAAAATATTCGATATAGATAATTCATTGTTACAGCTTTATTTAACGGAGTGATAATTATGTTTATCGACGTATGAAATTTTAATGAATTTCCAGACTTTTTGATGTTTTAAATAGTTTGAAGTTTTAAAATCTTAGAAGATATTCCCTGAATATATGTACTGTATTTTTGGTATCCAAGGAGGCGACTATTTTATGATTGATATCAAAGTCGTTTTATTTTATAGCACTCAGTGTATAAAAGTGTTAGATACCAAAGTTTAAATCTCTAGGATGTCCAGGTTATATATACAAATCTGACGAATATTGGACAAACACAGAAATGAAGAGGTGGCATCAGGGGCCCGTTTTACGAAAGGTCGTAATTCCTAAATCCTAAGTCTTAGTCCTAATTGTCATGGAACTGACCAATCAGCGATGCTTTGTTATGGTAGTTAGGATTAAAAGTTAGAATTTAGGACTTACGACCTTTCGTAAAACGGGTCCCTGGTGTCGTGGATGAGAAAGCATATCGTGTTGACAGGCACTATATCACATCATGATACAGTGCATTTTGTATTACAACCAATATAAATGAGTACATAGTCAATTGGTATTTTAATCCCGATAGTCAATATTTTTACATTAAATTGGTCAGCATTTTACACCAGACAATTCTTTGACTCAGTCAATTATCAAGTTGGAATGAGTCAGTCAATTATCAAGTTAGATATTATTTGGCCTTGTATGATACCACTTTATATTTAGAAAATACACATACTTTTCAAATTGGAGCTCAACTGACGAAGTCTAATTGACAGAAACGATATCGTCTTGAGCATTATAACTTTGGTATTATGTTTATAATATTTATAACCACTAGGTCGTTGCCACTGCTGGTGGACCGTTTGAGTCCCTGAGGGTATACATAAACCTAGTACCAGGTATTTCGGTACCAGCTGTTCATCTTATACTAAAGTAATATTTGGCACTGATAACACCATTTAAATTCGAAATTTTTCTAAAGCTAAGATAGTCATTTTTACAGTGGTTACTCTTAGACGGATTTCGGCTATACTTTTAGAGATATTATTTGGCCTTGTATGATACCACTTTATATTTAGAAAATACACATACTTTTCAAATTGGAGCTCAACTGACGAAGTCTAATTGACAGAAACGATATCGTCTTGAGCATTATAACTTTGGTATTATGTTTATGATATTTAGAATGAGTCAAGTATCAAGTTGGAATGACTCAGTAAAGTGTCAAGTTGGAATGACTCAGTCAAGTATCAAGTTGGAATTACTTAGTCAAGTATCAAGTTGGAATGACTCAGTCAAGTATCAAGTTGGAATGACTCAGTCAAGTATCAAGTTGGAATGACTCAGTCAAGTATCAAGTTGGAATTACTTAGTCAAGTATCAAGTTGGAATGACTCAGTCAAGTATCAAGTTGGAATGACTTATCAAGTTGGAATGACTCAGTCAAGTATTAAGTTGGAATGATAAGCAAGCCCCGTTTACTTTAAC